>JAWWMW010000946.1:9474-31150 GCA_035048345.1 Echeveria elegans
ATTTGGGCTGGGCCCGTGTGGTTTGTAATTAAAAAAGGAGAGAAGGGCATAATGAGACTTTCAAAAGTGTTGATGGTGAACATCCTATTCTATTATTATATATATAGATATAGATACTAATTCAAAAATTTCCTAATTTGAGACACCATAACAAATCTTCACATTGACTTGAATTCTCTCTCCTAAGTGCATAAACAACATATGATGTTTAGCAAATTCAAACTTTTTTTTTTTTTGTTAGTCGTGACTTATTTGGTCACTTTAATTCTCTTCTCATCACCCATTATGACAAATGTTTTTGCTGACTTAGTATTAGAGTTATGAAAGCATGTTTGCTGACTTATAACGAGACAAAACTTTTTAACCCTGTTCAGCTTCTTGAAGGCTTAGTCGGGGGCTTCTTTTCAAGTCCGAAGAAAATTAATTTACTATGTAAAGAAGTATCTTACAAATATCATACATCAACCAAACTCCCTTTGTAAAGTACTGATTAAGTCACTACAAAAAAATGCGAATTTTCTTCCAAAAAGTGGACGCGAGTTTGGGTTATATGGACGCAAATGTACATTTTCGACCACTGAATGGACGCAAAAAGTGGATGCTAAATCATTGGATGCAGATTGCATTTAGCTCCACGTGGACGCAAAATTAGTGATAAAAATATCAGCGACCACAAGGTCGCTAATTTATTTATATTTTATGAAAATAAAAATAGAGATATATTAGTGTCCACGTGGTCGCTACTTTATTTGTATTTTATAAAAAAATAGAGATAAATTAGCGTCCACGTAGTCGCTTTATTTGTATTTTACAAAACAAAATAGAAATAAATTAGCGTCCACGTGGTCGCTAATTTATTTATATTTTACAAAACAAATAGAGATATATTAACGACTACATGGTTGCTGATGTTTTGCTATTTTACAAACAAATAGGTGGTCGCTAATTTATTTGCATTTTACAAAAACTAATAGAGATTTATTAGGGACCACGCGGTCGCTGATGTTTTTCTATTTTACAAACAAAAATAGAAATAAATAAACGTCCACGTGGTCGCTAATTTATTTGCATTTTACAAAAACAAAAATAGATAAGTTAGCATCCACGTGGTCGCTAATGTAAACTTATTTTAATAAAAAAATGACTACGAAAATATATAATTATAAAAAATTTAAATAAAATAAAAAATTAATTTTTATAAATTTTAAATAATTGAAATTAAAATATATTTACAAGAAATCTTGTTTTTAAATAAAAATCTAACCTGCGTGAGTCGTTGGTTGGGGCGGTGGCGGTGATGGCGGGGCTTGAATGGGAAGACGACGGGTCTGATTGATTGGCCGCCACCTGAGCCATGAAAGCCTCCATCATCTGGTTAAAATCCTCCATCTCCGCCAGCCGATTTTTTACTTGCTCCAACTCCGCTGACATCTGATCATTGGAGCGCTGAAGCTGGATCGGCCGAGTGGCCTCGCGCTAGGAGCTAGAAAACTGCTAGCTGAAGAATTCGAGCGCTGCTTCTCCAACCCCAAAAATTGCCCGACAGGGCCAACATCACCGACCGTCTCATAATATACATCGCAAGAATTCTGGAACGATAGCGACGTCTCAAACTTGCTGTTTCTCTGAGTGAGGATTTCATGAGTCTGGTCTCAATTCATGTGAAAAACTATTAATATAATAAATAATACTTAAAATAATAGTAGTAAACTATTTAAATTTATGGAATTCACCGCTATCCCTTGCGAACGCTGATCCACCAAGTGTGTATGCCCTGTCACGCGTGCATGAGTGCGTATCATCAGCTTGTGAGGCGTGACTGGTCTCTTGAGCTATGCCTCCTATGATAAAATTAAATGTTAACTAAATAAATAAATTTAAAGTTTATAATCAAAGAGAAACTATTTAATTAATACATACCATGCGACGTCAGTGCTCGATAAATTATATTGATCCCGAGGTGCATCGCCGGCCGAACATTTCGATTCGCCTTCTGTCGCTGCCGCAATGCCTCATACTTGGACGTACTCCATTGCGTCATCCACCGGTCCCAGGTAGGAACATCTATCCAGGTCGGCATTTTTCGCGATACTCGAGCCTTATGAACGACGTCGTTGTAGCATTTTGCTCCATTGCGTCATTCACAATTTAAATTTTCTTTTTCCTCATCTTTTTCCGCGACGAGAGCCTACGTAATGGAATATAAATATAGCGATGATTTTGTTAATAGGAAGCATACCGCGTCATTTTTCACAGATTCTTCTCGCAGCAGGTTCCCAGAGCTCTGAAATCAACCTGATTGTGACGAAGAAGATGAGAAATGATTAGGGTTTAACGTCGCTCGTATTTACGATAAACCATAAATCATCAGAAAATGAGTTTGCTAAATCGCGCGTCGAGGGCTCTGAAATCTTCCTCCGCCCTTTCACTCCAATGCAGAAGCCCACTGTATTCGAATCTTTTATTGTGCTGACAATGTTACTGTTCTCATCCGAATTCGCGATCTAGCAACACTAACATCGATCTGAGCCAGTATCCGACCGAATTGATACATAATTTTTCCATCATTGCTCATGTTGAACATGGAAATTCAACTATTGCTGATAGACTGCTTGAGCTGACTGGGACTGTTAAATGCGGCCATGGACAGCCTCAGTACCTTGATAAATTGCAGGTGAATATTAGGGGTGATCACGGTCTGACCCGGCCGGATCGCCCGACCCGATCCACTTTGGACTCGGGTCTACACATGAGACAAACAATTTTGGACGGGCTCGGGCGGCCGACACGACCCGAAGAGATAACAAAAATTAAAACCCTAGTATCCCCTACCATGACTCGAACCTTAGACGTTTACTCTTATTGACTAAGCTGGGCTGAATTGTTTCTCTTGTTAATTTTTAAATTAAATTAAATAAAAATGTATTCATATAATAACACAAATTACAAACCCTACACCTGCACGGTCGACTTTCAGATACCAAGTAATTGGTATATACATACTTCCTACCTACATGTGCAAGAAGCCATACTCATTGAGTGCATTAGTTTTTGCAGCACTTTTCGTTCTTCTAACTTCAACCTATTGGTCTTAATCTGCATGATGTGTAGGATGAGGCTCGAGTCATTGAAGCAGGGATTAAAGAATCGGAAAAAGGATGAACAGCCAGTCCCAACAGTAGCCTCTTCCACTCCAAAAAATTGGTTGTTCTTATAGTGATGCTATGTGACTATGTCCACTTGAACTTCAAGAAGATCTTTGTATGCGTTTCCATGTCGTGACCCCAAGCTATCCGATCCAAATTTCCATGCTGAACCAGACCTCTGCCAAATTATTGTTACTGAGCATACAAAATGCTCATACATTGTAGAAACATAAGACATACAAATTTTAAACGCCTTTAGAATTCAAACATAAGTTTCGGGGTCGGGTTTGGACGGGTCACGAGCATGGACAAATTTTCTCGGGTCGGGTCCAGAAATGAAAGTGTGGCCCAAAAAAATTTTCGAGTCGGGTTCGGGCCGGGTCATGCCCGTCCAACGATCACCCCTAGTGAATATGATTAACTGATGAGGCTGTTTTTGCGTTGATTGCCAGCTGCAATTTTTATTTTTTATTTTGGTAAAATATTTCTTACCTGCATTATCAAGTATACTCGGGAGACGATTATGTTCGTTTTGATGGTGTACGTCCTTAGGTTGATTCTAGCAAGTGGCTGTAGACCTTTCTTGTTCTCAACTCACTAGAACAAGTTTTTCCTCTTCTTTTTTTCTCCATTTCATCATCATTTAAGTTGCAACAACAAAGCTAATTGCAGAGTCTTATTAGAGCATATGCACCGGTGGAGGAGGTGCTGAAAAATTAAGCATGAAAAGGAGCGGTGGTGGAGGAGGTGCTCCAGCAGGTGCTAGATTAGGTGCTCCGGCATGTGTTAGATTAGCACCTCCTTCAGCAGCTGTTGGAGGTTGAAATTTGTGTAAAGATGGAGGAGGTGCTGAAATGGGAGGTGCTGGAAGGTTGAAATGGAAGGTGCTGTAGGAGGTGGGAGGCACTGGAGCACCTGTTCCGGTGCAGATGCTCTTATAAGAGCTAAAATTCAAGGGCCGTGAGCCTGTGACTGCTGTGACCAATTTTTTTTGGTATTGCCACTAATTTTACTACGGTCTGCCAATTTTTTATTTTATTTTTATACAACAGATGTAATTGAAATATATGGCTGTCAGTTGTTATGTCAGTCAGGGGATACTGTGTTGGATACAGTTTTGTTTAGAAACATGCTCATATGATGTGAAAATTACTACGTTTTCCTTGTAAACTATGCATGAGTGATGAATCTCTTGTTGTTTTTGGTCGTCCTAATATAGTGAGTAGTGTCTAGGTAGAAAGAGAAAGAGGCATCACCGCTAAAGCTAAGGCAAGCACAAGATAATTAGCCACAATGATACCAACACTCAAGAACCCCAAAGTTTTCTGCTAAATCTTGTTGATAAGCCCGGGCATGTTGATTTCAGTCATAACTTAATAGGGGTGATCTCGTCGTCCCGACAGAAATTGTTTTTCTGTTAAATTTAATTTTTAAAATTTTAAATTTTAAAATTTAAATTTCTTAATTTAGTTGAAATGGTTTAGTTAGGTGATAGGGATTTAGTTAGATGTTGTTGGTAAATGTATGCTTGGTAAATGTATTGATTTAGTTAGATATTGTTGATAAATATATGGTTTGTTAGTTAGATATTTAGTTTGAATGGTTTAGTTAGGTGATAGGATAGTTAGATGTTGTTGGTAAATGTATGAATTTAGTTAGATGTTGTTGTTAAATGCATGGTTTGTTAGTTAGATATTCTTTTATATAGATAGATAAAGTGTCGAGGTCTCTAGCAGCTTGCCAGGGTGCCTTGTTGGTTGTTGATGCTGCGCACGGTGTCCAAGTACGGACTGTTGCCAACTTTTATCTTGCATTTCAATCCAACCAGACTATAATACCTATCATAAACAAAATCGATATACCAACTGCGGATCCTGATAGATTCAAGAGTCTCAAGACACAGCTGCTATCCATGTTTGATATCGACCCATCAGGTGTCTTGTTAACATCTGCCAAAAACTGGTCTAGGTCTTGAGCAGGTGCTTCCTGCTTTTATAGAGAGGATACCTCCTCCAGGAAAGAGTGGCTCACCTCTACGCATGTTCTCATTGGATTCATATTTTGATGAGTACAAAGGACTAGCTTATTTGTCATGTGGCAGTTGTCGATGGTGCGTTACATAAACGGAACAAAATAACATCCGCAGCAACTGGCCAATGTTATGAAATCCTGGATGTTGGAATCATGCATCCTGAACTTCGATCTACCGGTATTCTTATTACTGGACAAGTTGGTTATGTTGTAACAGGTATGCGGTCCACCAAGGAAACGTGTGTCGGAGACACACTATTTCACCATCGTACGATCTACCGGTATTTATGTTATTACATACTATTGTCGAATAATCAATAAGGTCTTAGTTATGTGAAGCAGAAATAATGAAATATGAGATAATCGATGATTGATAGGAGCAAGGGGCGAATCAAGGATCCAGAATCGTGTAGGGCTAAAAATAATTCAGTCATAAATAATATTTATGACCCACAATATGCATTTTTATAACTTTTTGGAATTAGCTCGTACAACTTGATATACGTTATAAACAAAATAGATAAATAAATAGCTTTTAATTTTTTAACAAACCGATACACAATTTATCAAGTTATGAGAAGTGGCTTAGCATTTAATAAAATTATTTCGATATTGAAAAACTGAGTTTCATTCTATTAATAATTGTATTGAATATCTTAGTAGTTATACTAGTTTCTCGGTTATTTATATATAACTTTGAAATAATAGTCCGTTTAATTTTAACAAATACATTTTTAAAACCATAAAATCATAGATATTATAAGTCATTCATTCAAATTGAATCTATCTATATAAAAGAATATTTAACTAACAAACCATACATTTACCAACAACATCTAACTAAATTCATACATTTACCAACAATATCTAACTAAACTATTCCAACTAAATATCTTACTAATAAACCATACATTTACCAACAACATCTAACTAAATTCATACATTTACCAACCATACATTTACCAACAACACCTAACTAAATCTCCATCACCTAACTAAACAATTCCAACTAAATTTAAAAATAAAAATTAAAAATTAAAAATTAAATACAAAATACAAAATACAAAAATTTAAATTTAACAGAGAAACAATTATCACCACTAGTATACCATATTTAAATGTATTGGACCGAGTATTTGACCAATTTTTTTACGTATAAATTTCTAATTCCGAATGACGGATTGTCACAAAATTAAAAAAATAATATAATGGAACTATATTCAAAAAATTAAAAAATATGTAGCATTCAAAAATTTCACAGAAATAAAATTATAGAGAAAAATGTTGAAATTTTTTATTAAAATTGAATTAAAATATAAAAAATTTGTGAACGGGTCACACACCAATGAGCACTGTAAATGGGAAAGGAGGGAGTAAATCTATACTAATAATTGGATTATGTCCTCAACACGCCAATAGCGATGACTTTTTTTCGTAGTTAAAAGCCTCCAATTTTCTCAATCCCATGACCCAGCCCATTTATGACAGACCCATTTCTCGAGCCCACGACCCAGCCCAACTCGCGGCCCATTTTCGCGGTCAATAAAAATTAAAAATTAAAAATAAGCTTAAACTGTAATAAGAAAAAATAAGAATATGAATAAGAATAAATCGGAATAAGAAAAAATATGAATAAGACAAAATTGAAATAAGATAAAATAGGTATATGATAAAAAAAAACTCATTTAAATTTGGTCCACATGACACCAAAAATTAATTGATCGAGTCCCGCTCCTATTTGACTGATTTGATTGTGCACCGGAATAATGCATTTCGGTGGAACGACCGGCGTTACACTTGTAATTCAATAAAATCAATAAATCATACTACAGTTCAGTACATGAAACAACAGTCCACATTTCCATCAAAGCTAGCAACGACACGCAACCCGACGATCTTCCGCCACGTGTCAATCACTGATTACGACGCCTTTCAGCTTAACGTCACACTTTGCCTTCTTCTCATCCTTATCCATCTTTCCCACTTCTCTCCAACCTTCGCCGATCAGGTTCGTTCTTCTCATCTCATGTACAGTACAGCATCAAT
Source organism: Echeveria elegans (assembly GCA_035048345.1). Lineage (NCBI taxonomy): Eukaryota > Viridiplantae > Streptophyta > Magnoliopsida > Saxifragales > Crassulaceae > Echeveria > Echeveria elegans. The sequence continues at coordinate 16,698 of JAWWMW010000946.1, forward strand.
CAATTAAAGTATCAAACCGTCCCTCCGCTTTCTCCGATCATCGTTATAGGGCTTCCGGATTTTGTGTGTGATGTTGATGAGATGATCTGTTTGAATTGTTGACGCTTTTCTGTCTCTTTCCTTTCTTTACGTCTTTGTTGTTTCTTAATTGGTTTAGGATAAGAAAAAAAGATGCTTTTTTAGCTTCTGGGTTGGAGTGTTTAGGTGTTACTTGCTCCGGTTACGAAAAAAAAAAAAAAAAAAGGAAAAGAAAATTTAAAGAAAAATAATTTTCTTATGAGAAAGTTGTAATAAAATTTTGATGTTATTTTCTTTACAACCAACACACATTTCATTTTCACTCAAAATTTTTCTTTAATTTTTCCTTTCCCTCTCCTTTTTCCCTGCAACCCCGCAACCAAACGGGCCTAAAGAAACTGATGTTGAAAAAAAATTGCATCACTTGTGTGTGGATTGAAGGTTAGCTGACTTTTTTGAGTATTTTTGTAGACAGTGGATATTGTTGGTTCTTGGTGAAAATGAGGTTTTAGAAGAAGTTGGTTTTTTTTATCTTGTGAATTGAAGTGGTATTTGTAAGAGATTGTGGTGAAATGGGGGGAATATGTTCGAGAAAGAGAGGTCAGGTGGTTGATGAAGTTCCGAGGAAGGAGATTATGAGGAGGTATATTAAGAGTGGGAGCTCCAAGTGGCTAGGGTGCTCGTTTGCCCGGCAGGTTGAATTTGCCAGTGCCACTAGTACAGATGACTATACTTCTCTTTTGGAGTTTTGTGTTTATCAAATCTGCCAAGTATGCCTTTTTTTATAAAACTTTATGTTTCATACTTATTTTTTATATCTAGTTATGCTTCTTTCATAAGTTGGCTAATGTGGTATTTGTGTGTTTGAATTTGAAACAGGATATCAAGAAATACAAGTCATTTTCTTTGTTGCCAAGGGATCTTAGTCAGCAGATCTTTGATCAACTAGTTTATTTGCAACAGCTTAATCTTATAAACCTTGAGGCCTTCCGCAACTGTGCCCTGCAGGTAGCTCTGGTAACAGTTGATCGGGAGAACTAGATTACATTAATTTCTAACGAGTGACGAGTCTTAATGTTCTTATTGCAGGATATATGTCTAGGAGATTACCATTTAGTAGATGATTATTGGATGGATATCATTTCTTCTCAGGGTTCATCTCTCCTCTCAGTTGATATTTCAGGATCCACTGTGACAGATGATGGAACCGAGTTGCTGAAGGATTGCTCAAATATTGAAGCTATATCTTTCAATTTTTGTGATTATATCTCCAATGATAGCTTGAAAAATATTATGGGTAATTTTCCTTACTTTAAATGTATCTATTGCCACACGACAAAGCTGTTTGAAATCATTTCTGTTAATTTCGTGAGGGCTAGGGCCGTATAACTATTTACTGTGACTTCTGTGTACCATATGCAAGTAGATGTCCCCTGGATTTTCAGTTTCCAGGGTTAACTGTTTCAACCATTTTACATCTTTTCTTGGTCAATTTTATCAGCATAAAGGAAGCCTGTTATTATAAAGTTACTCATTTGTGCATTCTTAATCTGGTATTGTTATAGGTTTTTCGAACTTGACAACTTTGAGTTTGAAAAGGAACAACCAAATAACTGCCGAAGGAATGCGCGCTCTTTCTAAGTTAGTTAATCTGGTGAAACTGGACTTGGAGAGATGTTCAAATATCCAAGGTGGACTTGTGCATCTTAAAGGTTTGTCCTTGTATTTCTATTATATATGATCCAATATTTTCGAGTACTTTGTTGTCTTAGTGGTTGATTTCACATTTGCCTGAAGTTGTGGTATGCTTGTGTTTTTGGAAGCACAAATAATTGTATTTTTTTGGACTATTGATAATTACTGTTGATGCTCATTCAAAGTCGAAGATTGTGAGAGAAACGGCTCAGTTTATGTCATTGAAGTTTGCTTTGTTTCGTATTTGTCTGTTTGTACCCCCTAGTAAGCTGTAAGCATTATTCACTAATCGGGTATACCCCTCGTGCTCAAAATTATGTTACACAGACTTGACAAAGATGGAGTCTCTTAATATTAGATGCTGCAAGGGTGTTACTGATTCGGATATGATACCTATCTCAGGTGAATGTTATGCTTTGCTATTGTGGTGGCTTCTTGCTTGGTTAAATTGCTTTACTAAACATCTTCAATAAGCAAAAATTGGTTTAAGTTATATATTTATTTACTGTCTGTGCTGAAGCCTCTAGCTGAAAAAAGGAGATTAGATTGCTCATGAAAAGGTGTCATTCTTTTGTTTCTTTTGTGATATTAAATGTGTATTAACTATTCTACTTTTTGGTACATTTGGAGTCTTGGCATTTTTTTATGTCATGACTTCCATTTTTTCTGTAACTATTATGCCTTGTAAAATATAAATGCACTCTGCATAATATACATGTCTGGGATGTGTGTAACGTCTTTTGGTAGACGTGCTTCTAAATTGAGCGTTGCTTAGAGCCATCTTATTTTATCAGCCATTAGATGGCAGACTGAACTGATGCCACAATTCATAAATGTTTCAGGACTTACTAACTTGAAGGAGCTACAAATTGCATGCTGCGCCATTACAGATGCAGGAATTTCTTATCTGAAAGGTCTGTGGAGTGTGGAGGATCTTCTCTTAGTCACATTTACCATAATAACTCATGACCAGAGTATGATATTAAACTTGTCGTAGCTTCCATGGTTAAGTATGTAGCAAATAGTCATTCTTCAAGTTTTGAATTTAACTGAGAAGAAAATGAAATAAGATCCGTCAACCTGCCAGCATAAGATATTATTACTGGGGCAAGATTTTTGCCTTGATTTGTTCAGTTATGTTATAATTCATGAGTGGGTTTAGGTACTATTGTGGGCATTGTCCTTCTAGACAATGTCACATTCTTTAAAAGCATGGGTAGTATTAACGGGGTTCTTTCCTTTAGCGTGTTTTAGTTTTGGCATGTTCAGTTTTGTAATGAAGCAATCAAGCAGCATTGAATAACTGTCATTTGAGTGAATTTTTTTTCTTCTTTATCATGTGCGTGTATTTATTGACAGTATATTCTTACAACAGATCTTCAGAAGTTGGTTATGCTGAATCTTGATGGGTGTCGTGTAACTACTAGCTGCTTAGACACCTTATCAGGTAAACTTTCCAATTTGTTATTGGCCTCTATGTTTGTACTTAAGAGTTATCAGTTACCCAATCTATGCCGAAGTGTGTTGCAATTTGTATTGAAATTAGTAACATTGTCATTTCTTTTGTTCCTTTTAGTCTTGAGTTCCTAATGTGATATTAGATAGCAGTTTTAGGCTTGAAGACTGACGAGTAGAACATATACATTGTTGTCTGATAATTATAGGGCTTGTTATAGAAAACATTATTGAAACGCTACAATCCAGTTAAGTTCAAAATCTTCAACTTGATTGTAGTTTATTTTGGTTGCTCTATTGCCAATCCTACTACGATTTTGACAAAAAGGTCTAAGCTAATCAATACCTGTGATTGCAGCTCTGGCCGCGCTTCTTTATCTGAATGTAGGCAGGTGCTGTATAACTGATTATGGATCAGAGAAGTTCAAAGGTGACAAACAGCATCACATTCTTCATTACAAATTGATATTGTTTGATACTGTAAGAAATCTAGTTGATGTCTACATTTATGTTTGGCCATTGATTTGTCATAGCCTGTTTTATTGTTCTGTAGGATTCAGGAACTTGAAAGTTCTGAACTTGGGATACAACATCATAACAGCTGCATGTTTGTTGAATCTGAAAGGTATTCGCTTCAGGTCCAGTATTCCCAAAATTTCATCCTCCAACAGTCTTTGCAGTATGAAGCAACTTACTTAGTTGTTCTTGCAGGTTTAACGAATCTGGAAACTTTGAATTTGGATTCTTGTAAAGTTGATGATGAAGGGATGGCACACTTGGCAGGTTTTATTTCTTTTCTCTCTGTTCTTTTCTTTTGTTTGTGCCCTTCCCTAAATTGAGCCCCTCGCTTATTGGGCCTCAATTATTTGTAATCCTCTGCTATCTAAGTAACATTGATTTGTTTACTGATGATCATGTATCCTGTAAATGTAATCCAGTGATGGGGGAGTGCCGCCAAAAGTTATAGTTTCTTATTTGACTTTTCATGTTAGGTTTATCGCAGCTGAAAGATTTGGATTTGTCGGATTCGGAAATTGGAAATGGTGGGCTCAGTTACATCTCTGGTAAGTGCCTCAACACATTTTTCCAAATTATTATTTTATGCTGACCCAGTGTACTTCTCCAGAACTCCTCTTGAGCTAGTGATTTCTTTAACTGGTATCTATGATTTTAAGAGTCCATATTTCGATCAAATCATGTGCTGCCTCTGTTGGTCAAATGTTTGCATTTGTGGCTTTACGCTTCCGTTTATGCTCATATGCAGTGACTTTTACAGGTTTGAAAAATTTGGAGAGTATAAACCTCGCATTCACCTCGGTCACTGATGGTGGATTGAAAAGGTTGTCCAAACTGGAAAACCTGAAGTCATTGAATCTCGATGCTCGACATATTACTGACGCTGGGCTAGCCAATATATCATGTACATAATGCCAGTTCGACCCCTCACTTGTGACAGCAATCTCTGGAAATTATATTTATGCTTCTTCTTTTTCTTCTTCTTGCAGGTCTTACAGGGTTAGTTCACCTGGACTTGTTTGGTGCTCGTATAACAGACCATGGAACAAGTTTCCTGTCTCGTAAGTTGAAAACTACTAGTGACAATAAGCTACATGACCGTTTCTTGAGATGCTGACATTGATTAAATGCCCATGATACTATCTGACGTGGCAACCATGTTGGACAGATTTCAAGAACTTGCATTCCCTTGAACTTTGTGGTGGAGCACTGACAGATGCTGGTGTACAAAATATCAAAGGCCTCTCTTCATTGACGCTACTTAACCTGTCTCAGAACACTGCTCTGACTGACAAGACGTTGGAGATGCTTTCTGGTACCGTCTGATGCTTTTCTTACTTGCCCCCCTACTCCCTTCTTGTCTCACTACTTGAAAATCAATCTGTCGTCCAAACAGGACTGACCCAGTTGGAGTCGCTGAATGTCTCCTGCTCTCAAGTCACCAACAATGGCCTAAAACACCTGAAGCCCCTAAAGAACCTTCGCTTACTCTCCTTGGAGTCGACCAGGGTTACCGCCTCAGAACTCAGAAAGCTTCAAATAAGCGACCTCCGTCATTTGATTAGCATCCGTCCCGAATGATGCGTCCCCATCACATGTAAATAATTCTGATGTGTAAATTAAGGGGTTTGCGATAATAAGTTATACCACGCGATGCACCTGTACGCATTGGGACTCTGAATGGGTTAGAATTATGCGGTTGTAATTTTATATCGGCTCAGCTGGAGCAAGTGTAAATATGCGCTCCAGCTTCAGAAGCCGCTCTTCTGTTTATCTCATTTAAACTGTAATTCTGGATGAAATGCAACTTGGAAGAGAAATGTGCTTACTATTCTCTTACCGGCGGGACACCCTGCCGGCAGAATACAGTAGTGTTGTTCTGGTACAGTATTTGATTGTTCAGAAGAAATCGGATTATATTTTACTTTAAATTTTTAAAGAAAAAAAATTTCTTTAAGCGTGCGAACGAAGGGTAATTTTCTTTTAAATAAGAAAAAAAATATTGCAAAGAAAATTGATTGGAACTAATTGACAATTTAAATTTCCTCTGATTGTTTTCACCCACCCAAATTCGGAGTCCTTAGAATTTTAAAGGGTTGGACGGAGTCTAACACAAAATTTAAATAAACTTTAAAGAAAAATATAAATAATCAAATTTATTTATAATTTTTAATTTACATTATAAAAAATTTATTTATTTTTATATAAATAAAAAATTGAAAAAGATTTTAATATTGAATTTTCATTTTCTTTATTTCCACGTGGGGGCTAGGTAGTGCGTGTTCATTGTTAAACTAGGCAGCCTGCGAACGCACTCTCCGACTTCTCGTTGCGTCTAGGGTTTCAGTTTTACGGCATCGTGAACAATGAAGTATCCACCTTTAATTTTATTAATCGTCCTTTTACTTAGCCAGACGAACAATCGTGGTGTATTCGCTGATCAGATATTCGGTGCCCGTCCAGGTAATAAAAACCCTAAATTTTAATTAGGTACATTTTGATACGTAAGCATTTAGTGAATTTGGACTCGATTGCTTAAGCTGAGACGATTTGAATTGTGAAGCTAGTTTTTGTGATTTGCTTAATTCGGTTGGCATGTAGAAGATGGATCTGTATCGGTATGTTATAACTTGTTTGTAGGAAGCGTGTGAAGAGATTACGTTGATTGTGTGTAAATTGTTTCTTGATACCTTCCGCCATTGGCCTGTTTTTTTCATTTTCTTCTTTCATATTTTCGTACTAGCATTTAGAGATTTGTTTAATTAGTTTATCTCTGTTGGTATGAAGGTCGTGAACCGAAATACAAGATCGAGTTCCATCCGGAAGATTCACCTTTTTATCCAGTAAGCTTTATCGTCTTTTTTGATGTGTTGATTTCCATGGATTTGTTGAACTGATTGACAGTCAAGAGGCTGGCTTCTGTTCCGTCTAGGATTGTAAAACTGCCTTAGATGATCCTCTGAGCATTTAAATTTCTGTTCTTGATAATATTTTTTATAGCATTTTTGGCATCATTTTTTTCGTTGCCCGCTGAAGTAAATGTCCCACATGTATTGTTGACATGCACTTTGTTGTTTGGAAAATCGGCGTAACACAACTTGGAAATGTGTTTTGCAGGATGGTGATCTGGAATCTGTAATTTTGCCCAACAAAGAAGGGCAGAAATTTCTTTGTTACTTGCCCAAAGTGACCCAACCCGTGAATGTTATGCCTGTGGCTCAGCATAATTCAAGCAGCATGATTATGGAAACCGAGAAAAGCATTAGTTTAAAGACGCCGGATGAACTACTCGAAGGATTAAATGATGTTTGCTTACTAAGAGTTAGTGCCTCTAGCCTCCTAGCAGTATTTTTTTACTATAGTTTTAATCATATAGTTCTGGGCATTTAATTTGCAGATACTTTTAAAATTAGCATTTTTTAAGTTTTTCGGTATAGTAATCACTAATTTGCTGCTGTGGATCTTGGCATTTTTGTTACTTGTTAAATGCAGCAAGAGGGTTGGTGGACTTACGAGTTCTGTTTCAAGAAGGCTCTGAGGCAGCTTCATATAGAGGATGAAAAGGTCATATATACATTATGCTGGCAGTTGATGTGGGTTGAAATGGATACAGGCTCATGTCAATATCCCATTTTATACAACAGCATTGAGCCATTGAGGTGAATTAGCATCTAATAGTTTCATTGATAATCAATGTTAGTTCTTTGGTGTAGGCCGTTCAAGAGTATGTTTTGGGAGTATTTGATGCGGAGGCGACAGCCAACCGAACCAACATGGATGTTTCCACATTCAGTGATCCTCAGCCTGGTGATGCACCCCAAAGGTAAATCTATTCCTCAACTTTATAGTGCTTATCTGAATAGCGTACAGTGTGTTGGTCTCCGAGCATGTGAATTTGGAAACAAAGGACTATCCATTGTTTGTTTGAGACATTCGTCACGTTTCTTGCCAGGTACCACACTCATATTTACTCAAATGGAACCACATGCGATCTCACAAATGAGCCACGTCAAACTGAGGTACATTTTGAACATTAAATTCCTTCCTACACTGATTGTTGTTGTTTGTTATTCTCATTTTCTCATGTCATCTGCAGGTGAGATTTGTGTGTTCAGCGTTCAAAGCGATGATTACCTCAGTGACAGAGCTTTCCACTTGCAAATATGCAATCACCGTCCAGAACCCACTGCTCTGCAAACACTCGTATTTATCTCACCATCTCTGCTAAACATCACATACTTTGATCTTATCACCACATAGTCTGCTTGTTTGCAACAATTCCCCTTCTGACTGACAGCTGCTTATTTCATCCCTTGCAGACTTTTTCAAGAAGAACAGCCACTATGGCAAACTGTAAATTGCAATGCACTTCCCAAGGATCACAGTGACAAAGACAACAACAAGGAAACATCTACGGGTGTAGAAAAGCAGATAGTCATGATCACAGACAAGGTAGAGTATCTTCCGCTTAAAGATGAATCTGTAGAACATGCGACGTAAGTTTCCCATACACCCGGGTGACTATAGGGCACTTTACTAAAGTATGTACAATTCACATGCCATTGGTATACTGAAATACTTAAACCCCAACTCATATGTCAATGATACCCTCTGCTAAATTTTTTATTAAGTTACTTTAGTTTTCAAGTGTAGTGGGAAGAAAGACGAAATTTAGGCATGTTTAAGTTAAGTTGCCTATAGTGAATTTTTTTTCTCTCATTTTTAAGTCTAAGGCTCCGTTTGGTTGCGATGAAAAAGAAGAGGAAAGGAAAATTTTGAGTGAAAATAAAATTATGTGTTTGGTTGTAAGTGAAAAAAATGCAAAAAATAGGTAAATCGAGATCAAATTTTACTTACAACTTACTCATGAGAAAATCATTTTTCTTTTAAAAAAAATTCCTCTTCTTTTTCCTCACTTCGCAACCAAACGGAGCCTAAAGAACACACCCTATTATTGACACGAAGGACAGTATTAACAGTCACTGAAAAACTAGCAGCTTGTCGCCCATTGATTTTCATAAGGTTTAGAAACACTTGCATTAATTTTCGCCAATTCCTTTGTCAACACCTTCCCTGATTTTGTCACCAAGATAATCCAAATAATGAAAACGACATTTTAAATTCTCCCACACTCTTTTTCTTTTTCGCTACAGCACGTATGAAATTCTCTATCTATTGCCATTCTGTGAAAATGTCAAACCTGACTTTCATTCAATACACAAAGCATAGTGCGTTAAGTGTCACGATTAGGGGTGCAAAGTAATTCGTTGGATTAAAAAAAAATCAATGAATTAATGAAATATAATGGATTAAATGGATTCAATCCGTTTGGACCATTTAATCCAATTACGTGTATTAAATGGATTGGACCATTTAATTCATTTAAAATCTATTAATAATCAAACTAGTTAATTCATTTTGTCACCCCTAATCACGATATGTTGTCGAGCTCATCAAATGTTTGATGGGGATTTTGCCTAGCTGGGTACGAAACAATAACATCGAGGCTATCCCCTTCAAACAACAAGTCGATGTAGATGTTCCCTTTACATGTTCCACAAACTAAATGACCTAAGACTGAAAACTAACAAAAAATTCCAACATAATGTGCGTTTGGATAATAAATGTATGAATGAAACGCCCAACAAGAGTAAGTCCAAAGCCACTTTACTATTAAATCTTGACATTTCCTTGCATTGCTCCATCCACCACCCCAACTACTGCTTTCATAGTTCTTTAGTCTCAAAAACATCGAGCAGTTTAAAGTACCTAAAGTGGCTTTGGTTTTTTTATTTTTATTATTATTCTCGAATACCAACTTTCCAAAAGGGAGAATTCTCAGATTAAAAATGGGAAAAGGGCCTCGAGACGAAAAGTGCCACGTCGGTGCTCAAAGGAGACATTAACGATGACATGTCGAAATTCACTGAATTAAGGTCGCACTAGTGCAATCAAATAGTGTCGTTTATTTTGGGGAGTATTTTTATACGTAATACTCGTATATTAGATACATTATCCTTCAAATGATTTGTGCGTCGAAAATCAGATACATAACTTAAAGCATCCGCATCTATAACATGATATATCCCTCTACGAGGATATTCTCTTAGTTCTCGTTTGGTTGCGGAAAAATGAAAGTAAAAGAAAATTTAAAGAAAAAATTTGAGTGAAAATGAAATATGTGTTTGGTTGTAAGGAAAAAATTAAAAAAAAAGGCAAAATGAGATCAAAATTTCCTTACAACTTTCTCATGGAAAAATTATTTTTTTTTAAAAAAAATTCTCACTTTTTTCCCACAACCAAACGGAACCTTAGAAAACTTTATGTTACTTTATGTTTATTATTCACATCATTCTTCATATTTTCATGCAGCCATACTTTCCAGTTGAGGACTTTGTGTTACTATTCATTAAAAAAATATTTTATTTTAATAATTTTCAATTAGAATGATGGAAATTACTTGAAATAATAGTACCTTAACACATTTATTTATTATAATCGAAATACCTATAAAAAAACTGTGAAATGGGGTTTCCCCGAGTGGTTGGATTCCCCGGACATGAATCCAAGAGATTACGAGTTCAATTCTCCGGAGTAGTATATTTCTAACCTCAAGTCGAGGAGAGTCGCGTGGATGTCATGGTCGTGCGGGTTAGTGGAGGTCCCGATAGTTGGTCTGAGCTTCAATAGATGTTAATGTCTTGATACTATATTCCTAGAATATGATGATTATATACTACTTATATCCTTTCATTAGGTCCCGATAATTGGTCTGAGCTTCAAAGATGTTAATGTCTTGATACTAATTTCTAGAATATAATGATTATATACTAATCGTATCCACTCATTAAAAAAAAAGAAAATACCTATAAAAAATATAAAAGCCTGCTGAATTAAATCCTTATCATACTTATATATAATTTAAATTATTAACTATTAAAATATATTATAAACCATATCTAACAATTTTGATACACAATGATTATAGAGCATATATTTAGCACTATAAAATAACATGATAACCGGGCTACTTACAACAAATTAGCTATTAAAAATTTAAAACTGATTAATCAATTAACTATAAAAATGGAAATCAATCCGTCCTTCACGGGCTGAAAAATAAAATAATTTATTTGTGTCGGTCGTTTGTAGTAATCAACCGCACAGAACATCCTCCTACAGCATGCCTAGCTGCTGGTTTCTCCATCAGCAATCCCTGTTTGTTTGTTTTTCTTCCCGAGGACGTTCTAGAATTAGATCCGAACGTTCTGTATCCTGCCGATGATGGAAATCGTCAAATATCTTCATTTTATTCCGTATAGTGTGAATTAAGTGGTACTCCCTCTGTCCGGTCATTTAGTTCCTCTTTGCTTTCCGGCTCGGTTTTTAAGAAATAATAAGATGCGAAAGTAAAAAAAAAGTAAGTGAGTATAAAATAAAGTAAGAAATGGATAAGAGATAAAGTAGAAAAGAGAAATGACAAAAATAAAAATAGAAAGAAAAAAAAGGACACCTTAAATAAAAACAGAAAGATCAAAAGAGCACAGAATGAGTACGACTCAATAATGAAATTCACCGCTAAATACATGGCAAGTTCATTATTATATGCTGAATTTACATACAATCAAGACCTTTTTTTATGTCTGACAGAATGATTAAACAAAATCCGATAACGTCAAAAATTCAAAAATACCTCTTAAAAGAATTTTAAATTACAATTAAATCTATCTAATCCACGTGATTACTCTCAATCAAGCTCATCATAACTCACGCTGATACACAACACAATAAAACATTTCATAATTGGTAAGTGATTCTAAAAATAATTCATAGTGCTATTCCCTCTTTCCTGATTTATTCTTTCTTATTTCATTTTGAGTATCATTTTTTTTGGCAGTATTCTCTCATAACTTATCACTCAAAATATTCTAATTTTCATATTTTATCTCTACTCACTTACTTTTATTTTATTTTCACTTTTAAACTCTTATTAATTTTTAATAAATGTACCACTTACTTTTATTTTATTATCACTTTCAAACTCTTATTTAATTCTTAATAACGGCATCACTACCCAAATAAAATTAGAAGTGAGTGCTAAACTCACTACCACTTCTCATTCAACCCCTCATTAACTATTGATTATTGCCTTCCCACTTTATTTTTGGATCCAAAATCTCTCCTTGATTTCATACCCATAAAAACTCTCACCAAATCAAATCATCCCCTGAAACACTCAACTTTATAAATAAATAAAAAACACAAACATCTTTTCAATTGTTGTCATATATCAAAAAAAAACATCTAATGGTAGTGGATTGGTTCCAATGGCTCTCCCAAACCACACTACACCCATCTATAGTCTACAGCTACGGCGTCCTCTTCGCTAGCAACGACCTCACTTTAAACGACCTCGCTTATTTCGACCATGACTTCCTCCTCAGTATGGGTGTCAAGATCGGTAAGCATCGTTTAGAGATTCTCAAGCTCGCCAGAGCCCAAACCCATCATAAAAATATCACCTTTAAGAGTTTGGTAACCACAGCGCGGCGTGGATTGGTCCGATGTGCGAAGAAATTGAGTGGCGTCGGCGGTGGTTGTAAGAAGAAGGAGGTTGAAGGGTTGAATTTTGGGAGAAGATTGAGTCCGTTGAATGTGGAGTGGAAGGAGATTAGGGAAGAGGAGGTTGAAGAGAGGGGTATTGTGAGATCTGGAAAGGTATTCGATGGGTCTAGGTTCTTGAGGTCGCCGGGATATATGGCAGATCCCGGTGAGAAGACGGCGACGGCAAAATCAGGGGCGATTGGGATGAGGAAAGTAACGGGCCCTGTGTTGGGCCCGAGAAGGTATATGTCTGGGCTTATTAATGGAGGTAGGCCTGTGAAAGCGCAAATTGCGAGATTTTCAGGGCCGATGGATGAGAAGCTGAGCCCGAGATATTCTGGGCCGTTGGATGAGAAGGTGGGATTTAATAAGAGCCCGAGCTCCTCTGGGTCGTTGAATGAGAAACTAATGTGTAGTAAGAGTCCAAGATTGTCGGGGCAGCTGGATGGGTGTCATTCGCCTTGGGCCATGCTTTTTGATGATCTGAAGCCCACTTAGAACGCTGGATTTTTAGCGACGACTTAGAGTATGTGGCGTTAGTAGAGTTGACTTGAGACTTGAGAGCTTATATGTATGTTCCTACTGCATCCATATGACCAAGTACATCATAACTGAGAGAGCACCTATTTAGTAAGTGTTCTCAAAGTCGGTCGGCTTGTCTACAGTCAGTTTTCAGTAACTTGTTTTACTTTATTTGCAATAAATGATATCACCGGTCGTTTGCTTTTTCTTTTCCAGAAAAGACACCATATATTTGCTTCACTGGGTTTTTAAAAGTAGAAATTATTCTCAACACGACTAAAGCACCCAAGTGGATTTACACAATTGACCTAAGTCAGAATTTAAATGGACTGACCGCCTCAGATGCACCCAACTGGAGTTACACAATTGACCTAAGTCAGAATTTAAATGGACTGACCGCTAGACCGTTACTTGTGCTTACCAGACCCAGGCTTGTAGTGAGTGTGACGTGTTACAACAAAATTAATCCTCTCTTGTTTATCTACATGATAGTTAAAATCTACTACTCACTCCCTCCTGAAATATTTTGTACATTTAGTATTTTAACACAAATATTAAAATTATAATAGTTGTGTAAATGAGTGAATAGTGTAAAAGTTGAAAAGTGAATAGTAATAAAGTAGGAGAGATAATATATTGAGAGAAAAAATAATTGTGTGAGTGAAAAAATACTATAAAAGTAGGAAATTGAATAGTAATAAAGTAAGAAAGAGAGTGTATTGAGAAAAAAATGATTATGTGAATGATAGAATAATATAAAATTAGAAAAATAAATAGTAATAAAGTAAGAAAGAGAGTATATTGAGAGAGAAAAAGATGAGAAATAATTACTATAAAATAAAATATGAAGAACATAAGTAGACGTCCAAAAAGGAAAGTAGAAAGAATAAAGAGGTAAAGATATAGTAGTTTAGTATTCACAGCAATTCAGTATCAAAGTGCCAATAATATTTGTGACAAACGGTTAGAGGCGATGAGTCCAATCACACTTCTGTTGGGGTAGGGCGAGGCTGGCGCCTGGCAGCATACTTGACGACAAATTACAAAACAACCGATAACATGCAAATGAATCTTGGCCTTCACCCACCCACAACCCTATCCTCATCTGATCTGCAATAAGTTCATTTTCAAATCCATATTTTCTGTAGCCGATCACGATCGGATAGCGCGGTCCCCAGGTGAGATAAAGAGCATCCAACTCTATTTAATTAAAGCTGGCATTCTTATCCCCCAAGAGGTCAGGACAGGGACAGAATACAACGAATATTCACAACCTATATTTTTTTGGCACTACTAATCGCATCCCTCACCCGCACCCCGCGGGTCCTGTGCGATTTTTTATCAAATTATCCTCTCTCGCACCCCACCTCACCCTTATGGTTTCAAAATTGTTTTTTTAAAAATTTCACATAAATATATCTATCTAAATTGCACTCAATCAGTTCTGAATTGTTGTGCATATGGTTTCGAAATATTTTAAAAAAAAATCAAAATTTCATTAAAATGGCAATTTGAGAGCCTAAACGACCTCGAATCGACTCGGGACAGCATGAATCCTAAGCAAATCTGAGGATTTGTGTTCCCAGGGCCGTTTCGCATGTGCCGACCAAATTTCAGCTCAAACGGACACCGCATTGGATTTT
>JAWWMW010000949.1:75032-85680 GCA_035048345.1 Echeveria elegans
GCTCTTCCGATCTCGACACACTTTTTTTTCTTTTCATCAATCGTTGTTGAGATTGCCATTCAATCTGCATTACGCAAACATGTTACCAGACTAGTTTCAAAGAAAATGGACCCCCACTGAAGCGTGAAAGATATAGCCGTTGTAGTGAGGCGCTCCCCCAATGAACCGTTGTTCAAAGTTCAAACCCTTGACCATTTTCAACTTAATAATTATTTAATCATTATTAACGACCCTTCTTTTAATGCTAAATACAATAATGCAGCGCGATAAAATGCAACAGACACACAAGTTTGTGTTATTATCAACAACAACAACAAAAAACTAGCCGTTAGAGATTTTAGTATGGGTTTTGTCGCTCTGACTGGTGTTGTTGTTTTCTACAGTAATACTAATAATGTTCTTGTCTCTCTCTCTCTCTTGTCTGATGAATCTCACGTCACGTGAATCTCCTTCCCACCTACACCTCCCTACAAGAACTTTCTCTCCTGTTCTGTTGTTGCTTTCATTCGATTCGCTCCTCACTATTTTCATCTCCCTCTCGAATCTCAGCTTCTTCTTTTCATTCAAAACCATCACAAATTGTGAGGCGAGGGATGCAGATTACAACGAAGAGGAGGAAAGCTCCAATTTTATTATTACACTTACTGCACCTTCTGAATTTAATTGTTTGGTCGGCGGCTGCTTGGGATGGCGTGATAGTCACGGAAGCTGACTACCAAGCTCTTCAAGCCTTCAAGCACGAACTCAGTGATCCGAGAGGGTTTCTAAGGACATGGAATGACTCTGGTTTCGGAGCGTGTTCTGGGGCTTGGGAAGGGATTAAATGTGCCCACGGACAAGTTATTGTGATACAGCTTCCTTGGCGTGGTCTCGGCGGTAAGATTACGGAAAAGATTGGACAGCTTCAGGCTCTACGTAAGCTTAGTTTACATGACAATTCGATCACTGGCCCAATTCCTAATGCGCTTGGGTTTTTACAGAGTCTTAGAGGTGTTCAGCTCTTTAACAATCGCCTTTCGGGCTCCATTCCTGCGTCAATTGGTTGGTGTATGGGGCTCCAGAATCTTGATTTGAGCCGTAACTTACTGACTGGTCCGATACCGCCAAGTCTTGCGAATTCGACTAAGCTCTACAGGCTCAATTTGAGCCACAATGCGCTCTCTGGTCGCATCCCAACGAGCCTGACTCGGTCAGTTTCCTTAACTTTCTTGTCACTCCAGTACAACAATCTTTCCGGGACCGTCCCTGATACTTGGGGATCAAGTTACAACAAGTCAATTCGTAACGATGCTATGCGGCTTGAGTCACTGACTCTTGATCACAACTTCTTATCCGGAGGCATCCCCAAGTCAGTAACTAACTTGGATCGGCTACAAGAGCTCTCAGTTAGTCATAACCAAATCACAGGAGTCATCCCAGAGGAAATGGCATCTCTCTCCGCCCTTACAACTCTTGATTTGTCATACAATGCTGTCAATGGGAGCTTGCCGGTGGGTCTTTCCAATTTGCGCAATCTCACAGTTCTGAATCTGAAAAGCAACTTGATAACCGGCCCCATACCCTCAAGCATTGGCAACTTGTCGTCCCTTGCGAAGCTCGATTTGTCCTTGAACAACTTCACTGGCGCAATTCCTGATTCACTTGGTGATATGTTAACATTGAATAGCCTCAATGTCTCTTATAACAACTTGTCCGGAGCAGTTCCGGTTCTGCTCACTCAGAAATTCAATTCAAGCTCATTTGTTGGAAATCTTCAGCTTTGCGGGTATAGTGCGGAAACTACCTGTCCAGTTCCGCCTCCCTCTGAGGCTCCATCTCAACAAGTGACTGCCAAGCATCGTCGCAAGCTTAGTACTAAAGATATTATTTTGATAGCTGCTGGAATTTTACTAGTGATTTTGGTACTTATTTGTTGCATACTCATTTGCTGCTTGATAAGAAAAAAGGGAGCAGCCAAGGAGAAGGATGGGGGTGTCAAGGCCAGAACTGCAACTGCAAGCGCTGAGAAAGGGGCAGGGGCGTCAAGTGGCACTGCAGCTGATGTTGAGTCAGGTGGAGAGGCTGGAGGAAAACTAGTTCATTTTGAAGGCCCGATGGTTTTTACAGCTGATGATCTCTTGTGTGCCACAGCTGAGATCATGGGGAAGAGTACTTATGGGACAGTATACAAAGCGACACTGGAGGATGGTAGTCAGGTTGCGGTTAAGAGATTGAGAGAGAAGATTGCGAAAACTCAGAAGGAGTTTGAAGCTGAGGTGAATGTTTTGGGGAGGATTCGACATCCGAATTTATTGGCATTGAGGGCTTATTACTTGGGACCGAAGGGTGAAAAGCTACTTGTTTTCGACTACATGCCCAAAGGAAGTCTTGCAACTTTTCTACATGGTAACTTATATATCACTTCTTACATTTCCTATATCATGATGATGACCTTTAAGGTACTTGGGCAGCTTCTAACTTTGTTTTCTTTGATGTGACTCAGCTCGAGGTCCAGACACACCGGTCAACTGGCAGACAAGGATGAATATAGCGCATGGAATGACGAGAGGCCTGCTTCATCTTCACACTCAAGAAAACATGATACACGGGAACCTTACTTCAAGCAATGTGTTACTCGACGAGACAACTAATGCCAAGATAGCAGACTACGGCCTGTCTCGCCTCATGACACCGGCTGCAAACTCCAATGTAATAGCAACAGCCGGAGCACTAGGCTACAGAGCACCGGAGCTCTCGAAGCTTAAGAAAGCAAATGCAAAGACAGACGTTTATAGTCTTGGAGTGATCATTCTTGAACTTTTGACAGGGAAGTCGCCAGGGGAGGCCATGAATGGAGTTGACTTGCCACAGTGGGTTGCTTCCATAGTTAAAGAGGAATGGACTAATGAAGTGTTTGATCTTGAGCTGATGAGGGATGCACCGGCTATTGGTGATGAGTTGCTAAACATGTTGAAATTGGCTCTGCATTGCGTGGATCCCTCGCCGTCTGCCAGGCCGGAGGTACAACAAGTTTTGCAGCAGCTCGAGGAGATTAGAGCAGAGATGATAGCTGCTAGTTCTGGGGATGATGTTGCTGCCGGTCCATCCTCAATGAGTGATTGAAGATGTTTGTTTAGTACGTTTAGGACTTGAGGTTTCAATTTCTTGTTGTTTTGTCTTTTCTCGCTAGGCTCATTTTATGACCATTCTTTCATTTATCGCTCAAGTTTTACCACTTCATTTGTTGTTTGTAAATTACTCAATTTTTCATTTGATTGAAGGTATTCCATTTTGATCAAGTCGAGTTTGTGTTGGGGCTAGATTAATGCAAATGAGTTTTATTTCTTTCCATTTTCAAAAAAAGTACGTATTCTTTTTTTACTTTATTTTTTTTACGATATTGGGTTATACTTCTGATGTATAGTTTGTAGTATGCAATCATATTATCTAGTGAATTTTCCATATATAGTCCAAGCATAAGGTTGTACATACAAACTCCTTTTATCCATCTATCTTAAATATATCTTGAACACTTCGCCTGCACCGTAACCCTCTTAACACATACATGTTCCATGAAAACATAACAAAAATGACCATTTCAAAAGATCGAAATCTCTTAACCAATGGGGTGGTGGCCCATTGGTTGAGAAGTCAGACAAACTCCTCAGAGGTTCAGGGTTTAAACACTGCCTCCACCATATTTATCTAATGAGTTTTGTGTCTATTTAGGTACCTTTCATTTCTCCCGCATCCATGCGTGAAGGTTGTCTATTATACCCGTCGTCGCATAGATATGCTGTATGAATAGTCTTGTACTACAGTCTACATGTATCCACCCATCAAAAAAAAAAAAGATCGAAATCTCTTGATAACGAGGAAAGGCAAAAATCAAGTCTTCATATAGTAGCAAGAGCAACAGACCTCCACGGAGGAATGCAAAAGGTCTCACTTAAATGTGATGTTAGGTGCGCTGCGATCATGATGACTCGAAACTGAAGAAAATTTCCAAAAAAAGAGATTTCTAATTCTATTACAAAAAATCAAATTTTGATTTCCAATTAACCTAGATTTGATTAAAACGATGTTACAAGGAGTGTCTTAAACTTAAAAGTTAAGAGGTTGTTTAGAACATCTTTTATGTCCTTGTCATCAACTTGGCCCACATGATATCCGGCCAACATCTATGTGGAAAAAATAAAATAAGAAGATTTACCGTGTTTGGTGGCGATAAAAAAAATGGTTGGAGAGAAATTAAAAAAAATTGAGTTTTTTGTTTGTTTGCACCATGGAAAGTAAGAAAAAAAATAAAAAGATCAAAATATCCAGTGTGAGAAAATTAATTTTCTTATATTTTTATTTTTCTCCAATTTTTTTTCACGTCCAAATTGAGCATTATGATATTTCAATTAATATTCTGATCCGTGGTTATTGGCCACCCTCACCACCAGCCCCTCTCTTCGTCTCCGAACCATCGCTCCCCTGCATGTTTATCGCGTCGCTTCTCATACTTACCTCTACGGTTATCCCCATCCACTTCTTCTCCTCTCTGTTGTTCTCCGCACCAAAGCTCATCTGCTCTCACTGTCCATTTATCCTTTGTACATATCCTATATTCATTTTCAAACAACGTCCAATATAATTGTTAGATGGAGTAGGATTCTTACTTGCGCGAACGTTGGCTGAGCAAGACTCCAACCCACTTCAAATAACATTACGTATAATTGTAAGTCGGGTCCCTTAATGGCGTTTTAATCTACCTTGGAAATCAAATTTTGATTTCAGTAATCTTTCCATCAACTTTCAAGGCTTTACAAGAACATGTCCGACAAGCCATAGACGTTGCTCCGCCGGCCCCGGCTCTTAACACAACTGATGGAGACAACGCTGATGCCCCAAGTGCGAGCAATCTATCAACTTAATGATCATGGCCACTAAAATGTTAGAACATTTGCGTCTAGTCTCTTTGGAATCTTTCGTAGCAACCCCTCCGCCTTTGTGGTGTGTTAACTCTTTTTGGCATGTGTGTACTTGTAGTATTGGTTGTCAACACATATGTTCAGATTACTGGTAATTCCTGGATTTTATTGAGATTTTATTTTGTTGCGTCATTTGAAAATTTGCAACACGGTTTGCACACGTTCTGCAACAATATGTTTTTTGACTATCATGCACACGTCTTGCAACAAAATGTCTGTTGCGAAACATGAACACGTTTGGCAACAAAATGTCTGCTGCGTAACATGAATACGTTTGGCAACAAAATGTCTGCTGCGTAACATGCATACGTTTGGCAACAAAATGTCTGCTGCGTAATACTGACATGTTTGACAACAAAATGTCTTTTGCAAAACATGGTGGATACACTAAAATCTCACACATAGTCTACGCAACATTAAAGCATTAATAGTTTGCAACATGGATGGTTAACAATTTGTCAGTAGTTTAAGAATATAATCTAGCAACAGACTAGAGACGATGTTGCAAAACATTCAAATGTTTGACAACTGCCTCTAAACAACAACCAAAGATTGTTGCAAAACATATGAACGTTACGCAACGGAGGTTCGAAACGTTGTTGCGTTTGGGTCTTGCAACCGTGGTTTTTGGAATGCGTGGTTACGCCAACAATGAGTGTTGCAATTCAGTTATGCAACACTGGAAGTCCCTTTGCAACAGCAACTTCGTTGTTGCATCAGGGGTGAAATGACAGTGTCTCTCAGATTGCCAAAAGTGTGATCACGGCTGGCTGGGTAGCGATCGTCTGAGTTTTCAGTTTGGCTTCCGCCGTAACACGCGGGTTGATCGAAGGCTAATTTGACTAACGTCTTTGTCACCGCCTCCGACTATTCTTCAGTCAGCGCGATCAAGATGACATTGTTATAATAGAATATAAATTTTATTGTTCATTGGCATTGCGCAAAATAATATATTATAATTAACTCGCAAATAAAGGTTAATTATGGGAAAATATGAATGTTACAGGTCATTTTGCTCATAAACTTTTTAATTTTAGTTGGGTCAAAGGTAGAAATTCAACTATGTAAAGCAAGACATTTCAATTAATCACTTGTATAAAGAGAAAATCCGTTTAACCTTCTGTTTAATACAATGCTTTTTCAATTAACCACCTCCTCACATGTATAAATCACATTTACACATTCTTACTTCAAAATGTTGAGCCATTTCTTAAAACATCGACATTGTTGGGCTTATACAAATCAATTTTATGTTCTTCATTTTATAGATTTTAAGCAGTTTTCTTGTAATGTAAGGAAATCAGGAATCATTAATTTGGTATATCATTTGGTTTGATATCTGAATCAATAATTTCTTTTTTAAAATTATTAATTTAAAATTAGGATATGAAATAAAAAAATAAATTATTTTCATGATTTTAAAATAATTTTTTATAAAGTTTTATTGGAAACAAGTGATATCCTTGATTTTTTTAGGGCTCGTTTGGTATGACAATGAGAATCGGAATGAAATCAGAAATCATTCATTTGATGTAGTGTTTGGTTTGGTGTCGGAATCAAACATATTTTTGTAAATGTTATTTAAAAATTAAATTTTATGGTATTTGGATTACGTAATAAAAATAAAAAAGTTTATTTAAAATTTTAAATATTTTTTGGCAAAATTATATTTGGAATGAATGAACCCTAAGTTTAGAACGGGAATCAAATTCTTCTTTATGTATGAGAGGCATTCCTAGGAAGGATAGAAAAATAAAATATCCTCTAACCAAACGTGTTTTGAAATCAATGATTCCTCATTTTGGGATCGTACCAAACAGGACCCTAAAGAAATCAACTTCTTCTTTATGATTGGAATGATAAAAAAAATTACAACCAAACACATTTTGAAGGGAATCAGATTCCTTTTGCGCCGCTATTTGTTGTGCAGCCGAACCAACATCATTTCAAACAATACGACGCCGTTTTCAAAGTTTATTATATTGAAGTGATCTCACGTTAATCAAAACAACGCCATTTTTTACTACGAAGCAAATAGCCGCGCAACACTGGATCCAAATCCGTTTTGAAGTTAATGTCTTCCTATCCCGATTCTTTGAATCGTAACAAATAGAACCTTACAAGCTCTTTTTTTCATAGTTTAACCCATAAATAAAGGTGTATTATCGGAAATCACCTGTAAAATATAGTTGTTTCCGAAAGCTATCCGTAAAATTCGATATTACTCAGACACACCCATTAAAATAGTTTGTTACCAAAAACCACTCATTAAAAATAATCTTGTAAAAACCCACTCATCCACAATTTAAAAAACCACCCATCGACAATTTGTTCAAAAAATTCATAAAAATAACAAAAAAACTCAAAAACATTCAAAACTTCAGAAAAAAATAAATTAAAAAATCATCCATTTAGTTTTAATTTTATTAAAACAATAACGATTTAAAAATATTTTTCTTTTAAGTTAGTTTAATGTTTTTTGAATCTATCAAAATTTTGTATAAAATTTTATTTAAAACTAGCGTACCGCCCGTCGTCCCGACGGGGATGTGTCGTCCCGAATGTGTAAGCGAATAGGTCAAATACGGGCGGGACTCGATCAGTCAATTTTTGGGCTCGTGTGGTCCGTGTAATTTAAAACTTTTAATTTTTTTAATGGGTCGGGTTGGGCCCTTGTGTTATGTGAATATTTAAACGGGGCCGTGTGATATATGAAATTTTAAATTTTTAATGGGCCGGACTGAGCGCATGTGTTTCTCTGAAAATTTAAACGGGTCCGTGTGGTATGTGTAAATATAAAATTTTAGGTTAAAACCCGATCAAATGAAATTTTTAATATTTAATTTTTAATAGACCGGGCTGGGCCCGTGTGGTATGTGTAATTTTAAACATTAATTTTTAACTATTAATTTTTAATGGGTCGAGCTGGACCCGTATGGTTTATGTAAGAATAAATTAAAAAACTTAAAGGTATGGGCAAAATGGGTAGTATATATTTTGAACTTCCGTTCACCCTATTCTGTTATATATATAGATACAAAAAGGGATGATTACGTAATACTTATTTTGATGGATTTGTTCATAAAATTTTGAATTTTTTGAATTTCTTAGTTTTTTTAATAATTTTTCAAAAATATTGAATTTCCCTACTATATGGTTCACAAAGGTAATAAAAAATAGTAAACGAGTAAAAAAAATTCTAATTTTTTGGGTAATCTAAGAAAAAACAATACCAAATTATCATCTATTATATGATATTTTTATATAATTATATGCGAAATTTTGATACAGTTTGAAAATATTAAATTAAATTATAAAAAAATTTCAAAGTATATATTTTTTTTATTTAAAGCAAGAATCCTTTGATGACTTTTTAATATTTTTTTCTTAAGTTTTGAATGTGGTTGAATTTTTTTATGAATTTGTTTGAACAAATTGTAGAACGATGAGTGTATTTTTACAAGATTATTTTTTAATGAATACTTTTGATAATAAATTTTTTAAAGGGGTTGATTGGATAATATCGAATTTACAGGTGATTTTCAAAAGAACGGATTTCCGGTAATAAATTCCATAAATAATTATAATACTCCTATTAGGAGTCCGAAACAGGATGTAAGATCTGAAAAGCCTTCAATCCCCAATACTGGGATAGGAATAGGATGGCATCTCCAACTCTTCAACTCCAAAGAACAAATCATGACAACCACCACCCCAATCACTACCCAGAGGCGGAACCCTTGCACCGTCTGATCATGCCTCTTCAACAACTTTCATCATCAGGTACCCAACATCCTGCCCTAATACACCTTATGGACCCTATTTCCCAACAGCACCACACCCACGCAGTCGGCCCCTCCCAGTGCTGCTCCGCCGTCGTACAAACTATCTCCGCACCTATCTCCACCGTCTGGTCCAAAGTTCGTCGCTTCGACAATCCTCAAGCGTATAAACACTTCCTCAAAAGCTGCCAAGTCATCATGGGCCAAGGGGATAAAGTCGGCAGTTTGAGAGAAGTCCACGTTGTTTCTGGCCTCCCTGCCGCCTCTAGCCGAGAGCGGCTCGATATCCTTGACGATGAGCGGCACGTGATGAGCTTTAGCGTCGTTGGAGGAGACCATCGCTTAACTAACTACAAATCTGTCACCACAGTCCACAACGATAACTTCAACACAACAACCAAGAAGACAAGAACAACGGTGGTTGTGGAGTCATACGTTGTTGATATTCCGACCGGGAACACATGGGAGGACACATGCGATTTTGTGGATACTATCGTCAAGTGCAACTTGCGATCTCTTGCTCAGATCAGCCAGGACTCAGCCAAGATCAGTTAGCTTCATATCGACACAACATACTATATCATCTGCATTCAGTATTAATATTAGTGTCGACACAGAATCAAGTTTGGTTGTTCTCTGGTGGTTTTGAAGTACGTTTTTCATGCGTGTAATTACACTCTTCCTGTCCAATTGTCCATCAGCGACATCAATAATTTCATGCTAGGGTTTGGGAGACCTGGAATCATATACTCCCTATATAATATCACTAGGGTTACTTGATATTTCCTGTGTTTATTACCCTTCTAGGAATAAAATCAAATGAGATATATGAGAGATCAAGATAAATGCGCTGAATTGGGTGTCATGAAATGATCACTGAAACAAATGAACAACAATAATGCAGCTAACCCTACAGACTACAAACCGTAATACTCTCTGTAAACCGTGTGATGATGTACATTTCTCTCCGACAAAACGAAATTTAGGTCCAGTATTGTGGGTGGTGGTGCAGTACTACGCATTGAGTGTGGAGTACTACAGACTGCTGATGCCTGATATGCGTTCTGTGTGATGGATGATGCTCTGTCCATACATGCAACTTGGCCTTGTTGGTGCACCTGCAGCTGCAGATAAATGCCAAGTTGCTCATTGTTTTTATTTTGATTAGGCCTCGTATATTATTTTCTTTGGGTTGCTTTTCTTCTTTTGCACATGTACTTTGGAAAACGTCTGAGATTACATTGAAATGGGGATCTCTCTTTACAACTTGCGTTGCAAGTTGGATGGATGCCTGACAAGAAGCTTTCAACTACCGGCTGATTGATATTCATAATAGTTAGACCATACAATGGGTTTTTTGTTTGTCAAATAATCACTACACCAAATGGACACGCTAGCGACGAAATTTTTCATGTCGCGCGACCCTTTGTCATATTTGTAATACGTAACACACTTTTGGTGTTGCGTCAAACTTTGTCAGGCCGGTACGGGAAAGTGATAAATTTTGCGCGACAAACTAAATAGTGTTGTGATTGACATGTAAAGTGACAAACTTTTTGGGACATTGTATTATATGTTACTTTTGAATCAAAAGTGACAAAAACTTTTTGCAACAGAAATAAAATTGTCACAAAAACGTTAGAGGAGGTTTGGAGGAGGGTTTAGAAAATGTTCGTAGACATTTCATGTAATTAATTATTTAACTTAAGTATTAGTTTATATATATGTGTAAATTCAGGGGTAATTAATTTTATAATTTAATTATGTTCAATTATTAATTTATATTTTGCAAGGGTTATGTAGAGAGCTTGGAGGAGTGTAAAGAGAGGGCTTGGAGGGTTTGGAGGAGGGTATGGAGAGGGTTTGGAGGGTTAGAAAATGATAGTGTTTGGAAATGGTAGACATTTGTGT
>JAWWMW010000950.1:0-21031 GCA_035048345.1 Echeveria elegans
CCCTTCACCTGTCCTCTCACCTGGAGTCTCTCTCTTCCTTTATTATTTCATCTTTTACAATTATTCATCATTAATCATCAACCAAATCACTTATTTTTCTTACACAAAAACTCTCCCTCTTTAATCGTTACTTGCATTAGCTTGTGTACTTTTCCAATAATTATCGATCAACTAATTTTATAGATTCTTTAAATCTTGTGCACATATAAAAACGGAAGGATCATTTAGGAAAAGAGGGAGTAGTATATATTAGGGGGAATAATGTTATTTTAACCCTCAACTTCTCAGTTTTGTCTATTTAAATCTTCAACTAAGTTTTGACCATTTTTATATCCTCAACTTCTTAGTTGACTTTAAAAAAAAAATTAAATTTATGTTGACTTTGTCATTATAGGCATCAGTTGAGCATTTAAGGTTTTGGATTTAGGCCTATAATGGCAAAGTCAACTTAAGATTTTTTTGAAAGTCAACTAAGAAGTTGATGATTTAAATGAGCAAAACTGAGAGAATTTAAATGGACAAAAGTGAAAAGGTGAGGATTTAAATGAAATTTTTTTCATATATTAGGACGGCTCCAATTCCGATAGCCCATAAGGTTCAAATAAAGAGAGTGTAGGAGGACTGGAGGACAGTGATGGTAGGCGTTCATTCATTCACGTGTTTTACAGCAAAGACTCCACCTTTTTTCCCACATGCGGTTCGCCACTTTTGTCCCACATGAACTCATCTTCGTATCTACACACTCCCGCACCGTCCGCCGCCGACTTCTTCCTTTTTGTACGTTCAATTTTGATCCGGAGGAATATTGACTCGGAATCGTTTTTGGTTTGGTTGTTATCAAATCATTAAACAAACACACAAAAATGTGTGAGCCAAAATGGAATTGGGGGAAATGGTGGATGACCGAAGTGGGCCTTAAGCTGCCCCATTCTGTAGCCGTCCAAATAGATGGCGATTGACAACTTGTGCTTTCCTCATATGATGATGATTATGATCTATTCTACTCTGACTCTGTTGTGAGCATCCTTTTCTCTTCATCTTTTTAGAATACTTTTTTTTTTATTCTTTTGAATATTATAACTGATGTTGTGCTGGCTGGCTGGCTTTTTGGACTGTTTAGTAATGTGAATTGTGAATTTGCGAGGGTGTGGTGTTGATCACGATATTAAAGTTGTAAATGGCGACGAATCAAACATTATAACTTATGTTGGTTGTTTGGTTATGGTCAGCAGCCTTGCCATCCATCTTTGATTCATGAAGAGGTCTACACCAGCTTTTCGCTAATTCAATTCAAGTCAAAGAAACGAAATTTTCAGTTTTGTAAATTTTATACTCCTCTTCCTTGTTTTACACATGTTGAACATAATGAATTACTGTTTTGGTTGTCTGCTTGTTACAGTCTGCTCGAGATTGGTTAGAGATGCTTTGATAAGCTTATGAGTTATGAACGGAGCTGGATCCGACAGTATTTTACCTTGTGTCCCAAGCAATATACATGACGGAGTGAGGCTGGGCCCGCTGACTTGTTTATTCCAAGACTTAACAGCTCATAAATCTTGTATATGCTAGGAGCCTGCCTAAGACTAGTCTTTTAGCCTGATTTTTTTGCTGCTTCCAAGTCAGCATCCAAGTTAGAATGAACCCAATATTGTTGACAGTTGTGTGTGGACCGAGATGACTCCGAGAGGTGGCTGCTCTTGCCTTTTTTTTTGAGTTACCCACCTCTTTCATTTTCCCTCTTCTCCTTTCACCTTTAATTGTTTTATGCTTTGGAGTTTTTATTGAATAAACTGCCATCATATTGATCACACCTGTTTGCATCTCTCTTTATCTTCCATCTTTCTCTTTTCTGATTCACAAAGAAAACCAACGCCGGATTTTCTTAATCTTTTGGTATAATCGTGAAGCTTATGTTAGTATAGCTGTATAGGTAGTTATTCGACCATGGTAAGCAATCAGAGTATCTTTCTGCATACAGCTTTCTTGGTTCTTTGCTCTTTGTTCAGCAAAGGCGGCAGAAGAATGATCACTTGTTTCTTTTGGTTTAGGGAACTCCGGTAAACATCATAGTTGGATCACAAGTGTGGGTTGAGGATCACGTGGAGGCTTGGATTGATGGAGAAGTTACTCAAATCAAAGGAACCAGTGCCACAATTCTTACTTCCGCCGGAAAAACTGTAAGCCCCTGGAACTGTGTCCATACCATGACTCTAAATGAAGGTGATGGGTTTCGGAAGAATAATTCCAGAAGCAGTGACAGTTCTTTTTCCGTATATCTGATGGATTAATGATTGTAATACTTATTTAGTTCTGATCGAATTCCACTTTTTTATTATGCGGTTGTTACGGAACCAATTTAAGCCCTTCTGTGTTTTATGTCCTTAGATACAAGCAGATGTTTCCAATATATACCCTAAGGATACTGAAGCTCCTCCAGCTGGTGTTGATGACATGACGAAATTAGCATACCTCCATGAGCCAGGCGTCTTACAAAATCTTGCCTCGCGGTTTACATTGAATGAAATATATGTGAGTTGCACTGATGTAGCATGCTAATTAACCCAATATTACATTGTTATGTGGTCGTTGATTATTTTTTCTCAATCTCAATGTGACTCTGGTCTCTGGTTGTTTCAGACATACACCGGAAACATACTAATAGCCGTTAATCCATTTCGAAGACTGCCACACTTGTATGATGTCCATATGATGGAACAGTACAAAGGTGCTGCCTTTGGGGAGCTAAGTCCTCATCTATTTGCAGTAGCCGATACTTGCTATAGGTACAACATTTACCTTGACGTTAACAATTTGCCACTGCACCAGAGTCGAGAAGGACATATATGCTTGCATTGCAAGGCTAACAGCCTCTTCTGGATTTCAGAGCAATGATAAATGAGCATGGTAGTCAATCTATCTTGGTTAGTGGGGAAAGTGGAGCAGGCAAGACAGAGACAACCAAAATGCTGATGAGATACCTTGCATTTATGGGCGGTAGAGCTTCGACCGAAGGAAGATCAGTAGAGCAAAAAGTTTTGGAAGTGAGTTTATATCCACAGTCCTTCTGACCCTCAGTAATATCTGAAAATTGATTCTTAATTTATAATTATGCAGTCTAATCCAGTGCTGGAAGCGTTCGGAAATTCCAAAACTGTTAAAAATAACAATTCCAGGTGATGGCTGTGAATGGCTTTCTTCCTTTTTCAACTGATTTGTTTTTACTAGTTCAATAGTTTGACTTCACGTCACTAACTATTATGATGTGCATTGTGATACTGAATGACTCTACCAGTCGTTTTGGTAAGTTTGTAGAAATTCAGTTTGATAAAAAGGGAAAAATCTCTGGGGCCGCGATTCGTACGTATCTTCTTGAAAGATCGCGTGTCTGCCAAATCTCCGATCCTGAGAGAAATTACCACATCTTCTACATGCTTTGTGCAGCACCTCCAGAGGTAGCATTCATGTATTGTGTTACATATATATGTCAGTTGATGAACACTCTCAATGATGCTAACCGTGCGGGATATTATTCAGGATATCAAAAAATTCAAGTTAGGAGACCCGCGAACGTATCATTATCTTAACCAAACAAGTTGTTTTGAAGTACCATATGTAAATGATGCAAAGGAGTATCTGGAGACCAGAAATGCAATGGACGTTGTGGGAATCACTACCGATGAGCAGGTTTTCTCTCTCTCCAAGGTTTATTCATCTGAACTTTGAATTGATATAGCTTGTGCGTTAAACTAATTGACCAACTGCTTCCCGCAGGATGCTATATTCCGGGTAGTTGCTGCTATTCTCCATCTTGGAAATATCGAATTTGTCAAAGGAAAAGAAATTGACTCTTCAGAACTAAAAGATGAAAAATCAGTTTACCATCTCGCTACAGCTGCTGAACTATTCAAGTAAGTATCTACTTATGTTAAGCTTCATCTGGTGTTACCTATGGGCCACTTTTCTATTGTTTCTGATTGTTGTTCCTCGATATCAATGCACCAGGTCTAGTGAAAAGTTACTTGAAGATTCACTTTGCAAACGTGTCATAGTCACTCCGGATGGGAAAATAACCAAGCCACTTGACCCTGATGCAGCAGCATTGAGTCGTGATGCCTTGGCAAAGACCGTATATTCTAGACTGTTTGATTGGTATATTTCATTTCATCTCCCCCTAAAGATCAGCGGCCCATGTGTTCTGTCTTACACTATCAATGCTGGAATTATTTTTCATACATTGAATTTTTCAGGCTTGTGGATAAGATAAATACCTCGATTGGTCAGGACCCTAATGCAGCCAGTTTAATTGGAGTGCTTGATATTTATGGGTTTGAGAGTTTCAAAATTAACAGGTTGGAGTTCTATCCGAAACCGATGGTATATTTTGATAAAATTATAGCTTATCATGTCTTCATCATGCAGCTTTGAGCAGCTTTGCATCAACCTCACAAATGAGAAGTTGCAGCAACATTTTAATCAGGTATTTATGAGTTACTAGAATAATTATATCGCTTTGTACTAAATGTGTGGTGTGACTCATCGACAAATCTTGTGCAGCATGTTTTTAAAATGGAGCAAGAAGACTACACAAAAGAAGAAATAAACTGGAGTTATGTTGAATTTGTTGATAACCAAGATGTTCTTGATCTTATTGAAAAGGTATAACTCTTGAAGAGTTTATATCGCTTTCATGTTACTAACTGTTTGAGTGAAACCTTAACACATTTTTTTCTCTTCAGAAACCTGGTGGCATAATTGCTCTTCTTGATGAAGCCTGGTATGTTTTCATTTGAGAAGTACTTTTTCTTCTTTGTTGTCCCAGGGAAGGATATAATAGTCGATACTTCGCATGCATTTTCCGATCAGATGATACTATTTTTTGATGCTGCAAATTAATCGTCCTCTTTTACAGCATGTTTCCCAGGTCTACACATGAGACATTTGCCCAAAAGTTGTATCAAACTTATAAGGCACACAAGCGATTCAGCAAACCCAAACTTGCTCGAACAGCCTTCACTGTCAATCATTATGCAGGGGATGTAAGTGCATGTGTAGTCACAGTGGCAATGGATACTCGTAAATAAATACGATTACTAACTAGTGACTAAAAAAATAATCAGGTTACATATCAAGCTGATTATTTCCTGGACAAAAACAAAGATTATGTAGTGGCAGAGCATCAAGCTCTGCTTGATGCATCAGAATGTCCTTTTGTGGCTAATCTTTTCCCTCGCATCGAGGACTCATCAAAACAGTCCAAGTTCACTTCCATCGGTACCCGCTTTAAGGTGTGTTTCTGGCTCAAAAAATGGGTATACTGTGTTCTGAGTTTTATAAATCCTAACTCAGAATATATTGGTTGTAAATCCAGCAACAACTACAGTCGTTAATGGAAACACTGAGCACAACCGAACCACACTATATCAGATGTGTGAAACCCAACACAGTTCTGAAACCAGGGATATTTGAGAACTTCAATGTATTGAACCAGTTAAGATGCGGAGTAAGTTGCAGTTTCCCTAGTTTTCAAATACTTTGCAATCTACAGATGAGTTATGTTGATATTGATCGACTTTTTTCTCCTACTGGAAGGGTGTTTTGGAAGCGATTCGAATCAGTTGTGCAGGCTACCCAACAAAGAGAACATTTGATGAGTTCCTTGAACGCTTTGGAATGCTTTATCCTGATGTCCTGGATGGGTATGAAATAAATAAATGCTTAAAATACTAACCTCGACACTATTTCCCGTCCATTTTCTTGGAACCCAGCTCGATTCGATTATAATCCAGCAAATTTTATTTATGTCAGCTCTGATGAAAAATCGGCATGTGCTGCCATATGTGATAAGATGGGCCTGATAGGCTATCAGGTAGATGATAAATTTTCTTTGCAACATAAAAATAAATGGCAGCGTAAGCAAAATTTAGATTTCCTGACTTTTCATCTTTTGACTTTTTTTATTTAGATTGGCAAAACAAAAGTATTTCTTAGAGCTGGTCAGATGGCTGAGCTGGATGCCCGACGAACTGAAATCCTGGCTAATGCTGCAAGACGCATCCAGAGGCAAATAAGAACATACCTTGTCAGAAAGGAGTTTATAGCCATGCGAAGAG
This sequence comes from Echeveria elegans, assembly GCA_035048345.1. Classification (NCBI taxonomy): domain Eukaryota; kingdom Viridiplantae; phylum Streptophyta; class Magnoliopsida; order Saxifragales; family Crassulaceae; genus Echeveria; species Echeveria elegans. Next base: position 6,111 of record JAWWMW010000950.1, read on the forward strand.
CTGTGATTCACATGCAGAAGCACTGGAGAGGTTTCTTTTTCTACATTTACAATTTTTTTCAAATTTTTAATGTGAACTGGGCAGATTTTGAGAGATAAGATAAAAAGGCTTATCTTAACAAGATACAACCTATTAGCTTCATTTCAATTATAGCACATTTCAGTCATTTAAACTAAAGTTTTGGTAATCGGGGAAAAAAAAACTGAAGTTTTGGGCTTCAAACCCATATCATAGGGAGGCGACTGATTCATTGCTTTCTCTACAGCGCTTCAAGCACGCAGGCTGTATGAACAGATGAGAAGACAAGCAGCCTCAATTTATGTGCAAAAGCATGCACGTGCATACCAAGCAAGAAAATCTTACACTAAACTGCAATCAGCTGTATTAGTGATCCAAACTGGGATGAGAGCAATGGCAGAACGAAATGTGTACTCACATATGAGAAGAACAAAGGCAGCAGCGATTATTCAGGTGACATAGTCATGCAGCCATACTTATCCACTAGTTCCAGTGCTTTTTGTTTGGAAACAAGACAGTATAAACCTAAGACAGTTGTCACTAGTGTTGAAATTAAAGCATCCCGATCCCTTTTTTAAAGTCCGAATCAAAATGAACCTGGAAGTTTTAAACAAGTTTATTTATCATGCTGTCATCAGACTGAATGGCGAAGACATCAAGCTCTTAAAGCGTATCAGCAGAAAAAGAAATTTACTCTTGCTATTCAGTGTCTCTGGAGGGGAAAACTCGGAAGAAAAGAGTTGAAAAAACTAAAAATGGTAAGCTTATATTGATCAGAGGTGAACATTTACTTTTAATTCGTGAAATACATCATCCTCGCTTAACTGATGTTCTGGTGATTTAGGCTGCAAGAGAAACAGGGGCTCTCAAGGAAGCTAAAGATAAGCTGGAAAAGCGTGTTGAAGAGCTGTCATTGAGACTAGAACTTGAAAAGCATGCCAGGGTACGCAATTGATTCCTTGAATGAAAAATCAAAATTCGAATTTGCTAATGATGCTCTCATTTTCCAGATTGATCTTGAGGAAGCAAAACGGCAAGAGATCACAAAGCTGCAATCGGAGTTGATTGAAATGCAAGTACACCTAAAAGAAGCTCATGAAGCGATCATTCAGGAAAAGGAAGCTGCAAAGATTGCAATTGCACAAGCTCCTCCAGTGATCAAGGAGGTTCCAGTCGTGGATGAATCGAAGTTGGAGTTATTAAGGATTCAGAATGAGGAGTTAGAGGTAAATTCCAGTCTATATTTAGGGTGGACTATTCTTAGATATCCCAGTTAAGATTTTCTTAAACAATGTTCCCTTGGTCGGTTGCCTCTTATATTATCATAACTTACAAATTTGCATGCACAATATATTGATGTACTTATAGTCGTAGTCATTAACTTGTTTACTCACTCAGTACTATTAATTATTCCATCAAAAAATGAGATAAGTTTTTTGTTTCTCGTGTTTGAGGATCCTCTATAATCTCATTTCACAGATAGCAGATTTTACTAACCTGCTCACATAGTACTATTTCAACATATGCAGTCTGAAATAGCCAATCTTAGAAATAAATTTCAAGCTTTTGAGGAAAGATGCACAGAAGCTGAAAATGCAAACAAATTAAGCCTGGAAGAGGCTGAGAAACTTCAGATAAAATCATTGCAACTGCAAGAGACAGTCGAGAGGTTCGTATACTTTCAAATTCCAACATCAAATTTGTTTGACTGCCGCTTCTAATGCATCTGTTATTGGCAGACTTGAATTGAATTTGTCCAATCTTGAATCTGAGAACCAGATTCTTCGTCAGCAAGCTATAGTTACATCCTCGAGCGACGATATCAGTGAAGAAATGGAAATGTAAGACATAACTCACCGATGAGCATCACAAATGTCTCTATTTCCTGCGTCTAATAATTCAAAATTCGCAGACTCAAAATTAAGATTGCTGAATTGGAGTCAGAAAATGAGCTTCTGCGTCAATCAAAGATAACGATCGTAGATGCGACGATTCCTGATGCCATACCAGTGCAAGCTGTTCCCGAACAAATTACTCATGATCCTGTGAAAGAGAGGATGCCTTCTGAAACTAAGGTGATACCTATTCTTGTGCTTGTTTGGTTCTGGTACTTTTTTCCTTTCTTTTCTGATCTTTGAAATCCTATCCAGGTCACTGATAACGGTAACGGCTTTCTTGGTAATGGAGTTCAGATGGAGGAAAAGAGCCATCACTCAGCTATGGTATTTTTACTTGCTCTTTACTAGTTACTGACTGATGAATACATGATGTACAGTAACCATTTTATATTTATAGAAAGCCCATCAGTATTAAACATAGTATTTTTCTTTGTAGGAGACACGCCCAAGTTCTAAAGTGTTAACGAAACAGCAGTCTTTAACAGACCGACAACAAGTATGTTACTAGAAGTAGAGCCCCATTGATGTCAAACAGAAATAGATCATACAATCCCCATTAAATGATTTACTTTCTTATCCAATTTCAGGAAAACCTTGATGTGTTAATCCAATATCTCATTGAGGATAAGCAGTTTGATAAGAACAGACCTGTAGCTGCCTGCATGGTGTTTAAAACTCTTCTTCGGTGGAGATCGTTTGAAATTGAGAGGACTCCTATTTTTGACAGGATAACTCATGCCATTCGGTCTTCCATAGAGGTAGAGTTAGTCCTTAATATAAAATTTTGTTCAAATGCCTGTTGCCATATTCTGTATAAAATTGCTTTCGATCAAGTTAAGATTCGCTCATGTGACTACTAAATCCAAACAGTTTCGATGAAAACTAACAGTTTCTTTTCACCGAAGGTTCAAGAAAATACTAATGATCTAGCATATTGGTTATCATCAATCTCTACACTTTTGTATCTTCTCCAAAGTAATGTCAAAACCAGCAATGCGCCATACCTGGCCTCACAACGCAACCGAAGCTCACCAACTTTGTTTGGAAGAATGGCTCAAGTAAGTTTCTCAGTGACCATCTGGGATACCATGATTAGGATTTGTGTCCTGCTTCTAATTTCAAATCTATGAAAGCAGGAATTCCGTTCATCGCCTCCCGGTATGAGGATCTCAACCGGATACAGTGGAATGTTGGGGAAACAAAGTAGTCGCTCAAAAGTTGATGCGAAGTACCCAGCCCTGTTGTTTAAGCAACACCTAACAGCCTTCCTAGAGAAAATATATGGAATGATTCGAGATAATTTAAAGAAAGAGATTAGCCCATTCCTTGCCATGTGTATACAGGTACATGGGTATTAGAAAAGTTTGATCCACGTTAAAGCAGTAAACTTAATTTGTGTTCATATCTTTTTTTACTAGGCGCCAAGGTCTACAAGGTTGCGATCTATTAGAGCATCGTCCAAAACTCTCCACTTAAGCATGGCTGCTAAACAGCATGCATCCACCATACACTGGCAGAGCATTGTCAATCATCTCGGAAGAACGCTAAGCATTTTGAATGACAATCATGTACGTAATAGTTCCTGATTCCCGTGCCCTTGCTTGTATATTTATCTTTTACATGTTACACCATTTATGTTCGTCTACTATTGTAATCTTTTAGGTTCCAGCTATGATCAGCTGCAACATCTTCACCCAAGTATTTTCTTTCATAAACGTTCAACTATTTAACAGGTAACCGACTAACCGGTCGCATCCATGTATAAATAATTCGGTAACAGTGCCTATAGCTTAAGAAGCAGGCTAAACATTCATATGCCAATGGTTTTGCAGTTTATTGCTTCGGCGAGAGTGCTGCTCTTTTAGTAACGGAGAATACTTAAAGGCTGGTCTCCAAGAATTAGAGCAGTGGTGTTCCAAAGCAACAACTGAGGTAAATTTTTCTGCAGCGCCTAATGATAAAATCTGATGTCGTATGAAGTTTGCACTGCTGACAATTTGTTATACTGCGTAGTATGTTGGCTCATCTTGGGACAATCTCTTACACATACGACAAGCTGTTGGCTTCCTGGTACCTATATTATCACTTCAGAATTCAGATTCCAGTTAACCATATTATTATATGACATGAAAGAATTTCTTATCGCTTCATACTCTCAAGGTTTTGCATCAGAAGGCTCAACTATCCCTGGATGATCTAAATAATGACCTCTGCCCGGTAATATCGTGCTTCATTTCTAACTAGTTTCAGTGCAGCTTAATAGGACTGACATTGGTTGTTAGGGATGGACTTGAAGATTCAAGGTTACTAATGATTTTATTTAAATGTGGTGTTTATGATCCCCAGATGTTGAGTCTGCCTCAGATTTATCGTATTGGAACTATGTTCTGCGATGACAAGTATGGTACTCATGGATTACCTCCTGAGGTAACGGCTCTTTCTTTCTTTGGCCTCTTGAGTTGTCTTCTTTTATTCCGTACTAAATGATGTTTCACAGAGTTTTTTCTAGTGTCATCTTAAAGAGAAATAAAAAGTGAATAAATGGAGTGTTTCAATTCATAAACATTAGCAAACTCGTAAAGATAAATCCCCCCTAAAAAAATTCATTTATAAAATATCAGGTCATAAGCAAGATGAGAAGTCTCATGGCAGAAGATTCAGCGAGTTTGCCAAACAACTCTTTTCTACTGGATGTGGATTCAAGGTAAACACGACAGTTGAACATGTGGTGAACATAGAATGTAAATTGACACACAATACTAAGTTCCTAACCCTCCTTCGTGACACTGCCAGCATACCTTTCTCTCTGGAGGAAATGTCTAGAAAATGGGAAGGAATCAGCTTTTCAGATGTGGAAGCCCCCAAACTCCTGACGCAACGTTCAGACTTCCATTTCTTGCTAGAAACAACAGATTCAGATTAATTCTTTGTTGATTCTTTTTCTTATAAAGACACACAGATAGGGCATGAAAAAGAAATGCCCTTTGTACCGTTTTAGGCCGTTCGGCATAGTAATATCTTAGTGCTGGAGTGGCTAATTATTTTTTCCTTTGTAGTGTGTTCCTCCCAATTCGGGAGATTTTTGAGTGATGGCATCAGGTCTCGATGCATGTAATTTGTTTGTAAAGAATTGAAAGAGTTGTGCTGATATATATGATTGGTTTTAAATGTACACTTTCTGGTATCTGTTCATATTTTGTTCTCGAGTTCACAAAGGTTAACAAATTTCAAGCTCAACATTAGCAAATGCTGGAAATACCACGCCATAAACACAACTGAAACGAGAAGTACCAAAGGCTGATTCAAGAAGGCTTGTGCACTATTTCAGTATCATCTTGCTCCAAGCAGGGTCATCAAGAAAGCCTCATAGTCTCCAGATGTATCACCAGTTACTGCTTTCTCAACTGTAGACTTGTACATTTCCGTATAGGCACTTTTAATCTTCACCATGTCTACCTCAGCTCGAGTAACAATTGCTCTTGTTAGTGCATCTTCATCTGTTCCAAGTCCCACAACAGCTTCCCTTATAACCTGTAAAAGTTTCGTTGATCAGAAAATATTGACGATATCTTTACATTAACCCCAGTCTTGAAGCCGGGTAATTTACCTTCGCAAAGTGCTCTTCAGGTTTGTGAATGCAACGAACCGCCAACAATAAAACTGCTTCGAAATCTCCCTTGCCTCTACTTTTGATGTCCTGTCAGAAAATATTCACATTATGAAAACTTTCGAACACCGAAGCAGCCCGAAATTTTGGTAAGCTAACTTATAGTTGTCGATGTGAAAGGAACCTTTTCAATAGTATTTTTGAAGGATTTGTGATAGATCTCGAAAGTTTCACGGAGTTGGAAAACATTCCTAGTCGACAGTACCCACAAAAAGCGATCACTTTCTATACTCCCAGCTTTAAGGAATTCATATAACTCAGCTGCCTCTGAATAGGCCAGAACTGTATCAACAACTTCTCCATCAAACCTGAACGATCTAACCAAGCTCACAAGAAGCTGCGGTACAAGAAAAAAACTATAACCGTTAAAATGAGCATTCTGAATGCAATGCTAGTCTATATGAAGCAGCTGCGATCAGAAATACCGACACACCTTTCTCAGTGGTGCAGAGGCAACGCTTGAGTTGATATCTTCTTCTATCGAATGGTCGAATAGCAAACAATAGGCCTTCCTCACAGCAACGAGATGGGTGGGTGAAGTGGTACATGCAACCTCGACTAGTACCTCCAGCTGTTTAACACTTTTCTTGGTAGCCTTGAGAGCATCCCTTATCAGTCTTGCATCCCTCTCAGCCGGATCATAAAGCCAAAGAACAACAGCATTCTGCAATAATACCCAAGTTAATAACTGCTAAAACTTGGAGCCGGAAATAGAAGAAGCGAAAAAAATAATTGCTTGAAAACAGACTAATATACTACATACGAACTGATGAGAAAGAAAACTGCTAAACAGAATCGCGCTATGGACTAAGAAATTTAGGAGATAGAGAAATGAATCCGAAAGCAGATTTTTTTGTTAAAAAAAATACTTATTGATTTAGAATGGACACATATTCAATAAGCTCGCGACGAGATATACATTTCAATCACAAATCAATAAGTACTAACTAATCATAATCTTAAAAAACTGAAAGAAAAAAAATGAAGAAGAAATGAATTTGCGAAAAGTGTGTGGTACCATGAAATCACCAGAGAGTTCATCCTTGATATGATCGATAAGTGACGCTTTGTAAAGGTCGTGATACGCATCTCTAATCAACTTCCTCTGACTCGCATTTCTGCGTCCCAAAACCGATACAACTCCTCCCTCGTCCGTTCCCCATCCTACCAAAAATTCAACAAAAACATGAAAGGAAGTTCCAAAATAAATCATATGATATGTATAGATGGAGTAGATACCTTGAAATGCTTTTTTGAGGGTGAGACAGTCGTCGACCGGAGAAGGGACATTTTCCGGAACTCTGATACTCCCCATTATTGTTCCTTCCTCACAGCCACATCTGTTTTTTTTTTGGTTGAATTCTTCTTTTTCACCTTGTGCAAAGAAAGGTGACAAAGAAGTAATCGAAGAAAATTTGTGTGTGTATATTTTTCAGCTTCATTCCATTCCAGCTGTATAATCATAAACTATTTGTTTTTTTTATCCATATGTTGTTGACATCACTCGTATAATCATACTTTCATCTCTTTTTTTTTTCCAGTGAAAGCTTCGTTTATTTATTTTTAGTTTCAGCCTTTAATCTGAAAATAAATGAACATTTCATTTGAGAAAAAAGAGTCATTTTTCACTTTTCGAAAAGTGGGAAAAATCTTCAATCGGTTAGTCCCTACCAAATACGGGATATGTTAAAATTACACTGAATCACCTGCCCAGGAAGAGCTAGTCTAGTAAGTAAATAGTGATAGTGGAGATTCAATAAAAAGAAGGTTATGTCACCTGCACTGATTCGTTCTCATTGATTTTTTTCTAAGGGGAAACTTACAATGCTCCTTCAGAAACTCAGATACCAATTAGTTACATTCAATTGAAGCTATATTTTGGTCAGCAATTTTCTCATGAACACAATTAAACGGATGCATATGATCTAGTGAGGATAAAAACTATTTCTTTCCAGAATGCAACCGGTGCATATTCTCTTATGCATTCCCTTTTCGACCGATGTGGTACATTGATAACAACTCAAGCGTAACCCTAGACCTAGAGTGTTGGTTCCATTGAAAAGGTAAACTTGGCGATCAACATGCTTAATATCGTATCAACAAAGGCGAAATTCTAAATGCTATTTCAGTATTTATTTCAATGCACCTTTCAAAATTTACTTCTTATTATATAATTAATACGACGCATTTTTATGTAGCTTCTGCTAACTTTAAATGTTTAAGCAATAGATAAAAACTTTAACAAATGCAGAGTAGAAGAAAATAATTAGTTTTATATACTGTATAAATTTGATTTGGATCATACATGGAAAAAAATATCATCAATAATTTCGACACATTCAGTGTGAATGAATGGAGTGGACCAAAGTGTGGTTGCGAATTGCGATTGCGATGTTTTATCCAGAAAAAATCAATGAGAACACTACGAGTATATCTGTCAAAAACAGGCTGTATTAATTGAATATTGATCACCTCCAACGTGCCTAGCTATTAAATTCACGTTGTTATCTTCTTCGCTGGAATGGATTGTTCTCAATTATTGGTATCGCTTTATTGCAATGACTCTATCAAAGTCATTAAAATAATCATAAACGTGCTGATCACAACTCATTCATTCACAACGAACATGTCGGGCTTTAATAAGATTAGATGACGACGTGCCATGTCGGACATTATTCACAACTCAATCATCCACCAACACAACTCTTTTTTTTTTTTTTTTTTTTTTGATATTGAGTATAGAATGGATTACATTTGATCTAGTCAAAGAGACATCAATTATAATGAAGTTCTGGTCGCGACGAAACATGCATCTCAATCTTCAACAAATGCATCGTTGACAATTAAAGCGCAAACACAATAATTATTCACAATACATGCAATCCGAAACACAATACGCTCACTAGACCACCACCACATTGACCAACACACATCTAATTTATTTTATGATACAAAACAAATTTTTGCTTTGAAACAAATGGATGAACTTTGTATACTAATTAAATGACTAACATATAAAATTTCATGAATTACATGACTTAAATTAAGGACTAAATGTAAATATTTGAACTTTACAAATTACATTAGTAATTAAACTTTTTTTTAAAATTTATATGAATGAAAATGAGGATCGGATCACTTTAACTTCAACTAATTAAATGACCAAACATGTAATATTTATGAATTATAGCAGTAACTCAAATCGGGGACACTCGATATAAAGACTTGAACTTTGGAGACTAATTAAGTATTAATCTTGTATATATAGATTGTCATTGTGTGACAAGCTAATTAGATCAGTGGAATTTTGTGTCTATTTGTTTCATAAGATAGCCCATTAGCTATCATGTCACCAACACCTTCCCTATTAATTCCAAATTATTATGAGTTTTTGAATTATGACCTGTAGCTAAGTTAATGGTGCAATGTGGTCTTCGACTATAACAATTCTTTTAGCGACAATGAAGATGAAGTTGCATACTAATTCTTTTAGCGTTCGAATTATGACCTGTATCTAAGTAACAAGGATGCGTGAAAAGCGAACATGTAAAATTTTCTCCTAATTTTCTCTCAAAATTTTGGTCTTTCTTTAATCAATATCCTTCTTTCGGTGTGGTGGCCGGTCGAAAGTTATGGTGGATGGACGGAAGTTGTGGTGGTGGGATGAGGTGCAAAGGTGTTACGAATGAGTAAAATAGATAATTTTTTTGAAATGTTTATAAACATCAAAAATTTGAGATGATTTTTAAAAAGATTTTGAATTTTTTTATTTAAAAAAGTGATTGAAAATAAATACAAAACAAATTCAAAACTTTTTTTAAAACTTTTTAAAATGTGTTTATAAAAAACTGAACCTTAATCTTATAAAGATTAAAAGCAATATGAAAAGACACAATCTGCCTCTGGCTTCAGTGTCATTATATACAGGAAGAAAGAGAGAGAGAGAGAAAAAGAAATATCTGATATTGGTCTTGAGTAAACAGAGAGAGAGAAGCAAAAGTTTCCATCCAAAAATTCTAAATGGCTCAACCAGAAGAACATGAAGCTCTTGCTAAGGCCTTCTCAGGTCATCACATAAAATTCAATTTTCTCAATTAAATTGATTGTTCCCTTATTCATACACCTCACTTTTGTCATTGCCAATAATTCAGTAAATTTTCATCCAATTTTGCTGTGTTCATTCTGGTATGCAGGATTTGGAGTGGATGAGACTTCTTTAGTCAAAGTTTTAGGAAAATGGCATCCTGATCAGAGAAAATCATTCAGACAAGCTACACATTTGTTTCACCGCGATGATCGTCAATTCGAGAGATGGAATGAGCTCTACATAACCCTTCTCGAACGCGAATTCATGCGTCTCAAGGTCATACCAGCATTTCTAGTTCTCTGTTGAATCAATAAATCTGTATTGATATTCTTGGCGTGTTTGGTTTGGTTGATGCAGAGCGCCGTGGTGCTATGGGCAATGCATCCATGGGAGAGAGATGCGCGTCTTGCAAAAGAAGCTCTGTCCGCTGGCCCTAAATCCTACGGAGTCCTTATTGAGGTAGTATGTACTAGATCAGCGGAGGAATGGCTTGGAGCTAGGAGGGCATACCATTCTCTATATGACCAGTCCGTCGAAGAAGACGTTGCGTACAATGCTAAAGGCCACCCCGAGGGAAAGGTAATACTAATCTGTATCAAAGTCAGTGACTTTTAGTTCTTAAATTTTGTTTTTTCATTGTATTGATTTTGGTTGTACAGCTTTTGGTGGCTCTGGTGAGTTCCTACAGGTACGAAGGACCGAAAGTCAACGAAGATGTTGCCAAGGCCGAAGCCACATTGCTTCGTGATGCTGCTGCTGCTATAGACGATGATGAAGTTGTGAGAATACTCTCAACAAGAAGCAAGCCACACCTTAAAACAATCTACGCCAGCTTGGATCAGGCAAGAATATAAAACATCGCTGACTTTGCAAAATTATTTTTAATTATTGTCTACATTACTGATTCTGTGTTGCGAGTCATCTCCAGAACGTTGAAGCACACCAGAACGTGAAAGACGCAATTGACTGCCTCTGCATTCCGCATATATATTTTAGCAGTGTAAGAAATAATGTATGCTAATGTACCATTTTTTGTCAGTTGAGGGGTATAAACTCTGATATATTCGTTGTTTTTTCGCGCAGGTTTTGGGCAGTGCACTCAAACATGACGCGGATGAAGCTAGCAAAGAGGCTTTAACTCGGGTAATTGTAACTAGAGCTGATGTTGATATAAAAGAAATAGGCGAAGCTTATAAAGAAAAATACGGAGTTTCACTAGCTGAAAAGATAGGCGAGATGACTAATGGTAATTTCAAGGAGTTTTTGCTTACATTGGTTGCACGCGGAGACTGAGAGTTCAGTCTGTAGGGCTGGCTGGAACTTGGAGGCTTCTAAAATTGAAACTGGGTTGTTCACTCTGTGATTTTTTTCTTTTTCATTCGCTGTTCTTTCAATAAGTACTTGAGAGTTTTTTGGTACAGTGTATTCGGATTTCTGAATCATTTCATGCCAGTATATGCTCCGTTTGTTGCCGGAAAAAAATGAGAGGAAAGAAAAAATAGAAAAAATAAAATGTGTCTTTGGTTGTAAAGAAAAAAATGATAATCAAAATGAGATCAAATTTTTCTTACAACTTTCTCATAGGAAAATTATTTTTAAAATTTTTTATTTTCCTTACTTTTTCTCGCAAACAAACGGAGCCTTATTGTCTTCTGATATGTTCAACAATTGAATAGTCCTTTTCAACGAACTATATGAATAGTTCACAATCAAAATTTAAGCACAGGAGACATCGCCATGATTGCGATGATTTCTATATGAACATAGCGTCAAAATAAACACCTGGCTGTAGTTCACAGCACTTTTTAATCAGTTCCAAAATAGACTTCAAGCATTACGTGCATAAAACACAACGACAAAGCTGGACAGAATCTGACAAAAGTTGAACAGGGGACTCACACTACAGTAGTTGATTACATAAATGAAAAGAAAAAAAAAATTCGCGTGTTTTAACTTGTTACCTGAGATCGTGCATATTATCAAGTATCGATGTGGGCTATGGAGAGAATGAAGCTGCATAAATTGAAATACAAAATATTAAGGCTCCATTTGGTTGCGAGAAAAAAGAAGAGAAAAGAAAAAATTTGAGTGAAAATGAAATTATGTGTTTGGTTGTAAAGGAAAAAAATACAAAAAATAAGCAAATTGAGATCAAATTTTCCTTACAACTTTCTCATGAAAAAATCGTTTTTCTTTTTCTCACTTTTTTCCCGCAACCAAACGGAGCCTAAGGGTTAGGCGACGAAATGGAACTTCAGTGTCGTTCTTGGTCTAACATATGTTTTCTGATGCTGAAGGGAAATAATGAACTATGAAGTTGAGGATGACTGAATAAGTTAATTCCATTTCCAGCATAACATGTTCCATTGCTGGTGATGAGCCAACTATGTACTTCTTTGACAACCATATTGAAGACCGCCTAAAAATATGAAGCTAGCCAAGTTGATCAGCCCAGTCTCATATACCTTCGGGTTCAGTTATGTTGCGTCAACGATCCATGTCAGGGCATATATCGTGCATCACCTTCTTCAATTGCCAGGCTACTGTCCATAAGAGTCGCACAACCGAAGTCCCCAAGTATAAATACCCACCGTTCTTTACATAAATATTGTCAGATTTCACATCCTTCCATGAGTGAATTTCAAAACCTCGGTGATCTGCACAAAGGTTCATATCAGAAATAAATAGTAACGTTTGAGTTAAACAAAAACAAAAACTTGAGGCGCGCCTATAAATTTGTAGTGCCCACTGCCCCATATGACACTTAGCACTTAATCAATTTGCTAAAATGATATAGCACTACCAGCACTTGACATTTGATCACCTTGTGGCACGGTTCAAGGATATAGAAGCTAATAAGCTATGATCGCAGAGCTTCTTCTGAATATGAAGATGTGGATTTTCAAACCATGATGAACAATATGCCGCAAGACTTTCATGAGATTCCGATGAAAAATAAAATTCAGTTGTAATCCATTAGAAATAAGCTCATATATGAAGTCCTTATACCTAAAGCTGCCAGTGCTTGAACATCCATCAATGCTCGTATCCAGTAATGTATCACCATTAGCAAGTATACCAAGTGATAACATAACACTGGTGGCAATAAGATGTCACCTTTTTGCCTCTTGATGCAATGTACTCGTGTTAAGTTTCACTGCATACATCCAGTCTCTTCAAACACTGCTAAGGTATCCTGTACCACTTTGCTAAAAAATATGAATACCTAGTATCAGTATCCAGGTTACTTAAGACTGCCATCTCGACAAAAATCAAATTGGAAGTTGCTAAGGTGCGATGAAAAATTGTTTATCTGAAAAAAGGATCAATTTTTTTTTTCCAAACGGAAAGCAGTGACAAAGGAAGTTTACTGTAATGTTGAGCTACAACAGAGAGTATCTTAATTTGCAAAGACAGATCAAACTTTTGACCCAAGGACTAGATGAAATCGATGCGAAGTGTGATGTTATTAATGTCACGGTTGAAAGTTCTTTTGAATTTGAACCAAGTCCTCCTCCATCCCGATATGAGTGTTTTTTCAAAGCATGGTTTCAAGTTGGGGATTTCAAATTTTGAAGGTGCACTAGATGCTGCTTATCTTGACGTGTCTTTTGATATTCGTGCTCTCTTTTTTGACGGCCTTGAGATTTATATTCCTCCGAGTTCAGGTAATTTTATCTACAATGATTACACTGATGATGAGAGTTGTTTTTCTCCCAGTCTTGATGCTCTAGTGTATGATGTTTACTGTGACAATGATCTATATGATCTCGCTCCTTGTGTTAGTGATGTCATAAACGATTATTTTGGTGATGATGAGGTTAGGCTTTTTCCTCATTTGGGTGATTCCACATATGATGACTATTGTCATGATGAGGCTGAGCTTGCTACAAGCTTTTAGGTGATTCTTTTTATGATGATTACGACGATGTTGAGGATTTTGGTCGAGGAATGTGTGACGGAACATATTGGTCCGATTTTATTGTGACATGAAATTTCTTTTCTCCTCTTTTCTCCTCATATACCTGAGATCGAAGAGTAACATAACAAGTCAGAGTTTCATGTTGATGCTTATCTTGATACCTACAATGTTACATGGCTTGGTAAAGGAACTAATGTTACAATTTCCGACTGTGCTACTTATAATGAGGTATATAGTGATGTGGTTCCTATGAATGTGTGTATTAATTACTACATGGGTGCAAGAATTGGAAGAGTCAAACAAAGAAAAAATATATGATGTTTGGTGAAGTAGTCTTTAGATTATTTATGTACTGCAACTGAGATATTCCACGTTTGGTTGGAAATCGGGATAGAGTGCTTGATGAATATTATAATGATCTGACTTCAGAATATTCGAGGATGAATGTTTTCTTTGTTGTAGAGAATGATGCAAATAATATTAGGGTTTGTGGGCTTCTTAGTTAATTAGGGTCAAATTTATGTTTTCTTATTTTAACGAACTTTTGTACGTTTTGAAAGACGGTTTATGTTGAATGAAAAAAATGAGGATTTCCCTCCTTTTGTCAACTTACGGTATTTCGATTGAAGTCAATGAAATTTCGGTATTACGGAATCAACGAATGTTTGAATTCTATCATGTCAATTTTTGGACATTTGATGAATAATGAGTTATTAATTTTTATTTGGGAAAACTGTCATTTAAATCCCCAACTTTTCAGTTTTGCCCATTTAAATCTTCAACTCGGTTTTGCCCATTTAAATCTTCAACTTCTTAGTTGACTTTCAAAAAAAATTAAGTTTATGTTGACTTTGTCATTATAGGCCTAAACCCTAAATCCTAAATGCTCAATTGATGACTATAATGTCAAATTCAACATAAACTTAAGATTTTTTTGAAAGTCAACTAAGAAATTGAGGATTTAAATGACCAAAACTGAATTGAGAATTTAAATGGGCAAATCTGAGAAGTTGAGGATTTAAATGACATTATTTCCATTTTTATTTTATCTTTTATCCGTCACGCGCATCATCTATTTATATAATAGAATATCTAATTAAACAACACAACCACCCAATTAAACTTCACACATTTACCAACCAAACTTAACTATATTTCTACATTTACCAATCTATATAATAGAATATCTAACCAAACAACACAATCACCCAATTAAACTTCACACATTTACTAACCAAACTTAACTATATTTCTACATTTACCAACAACATCTAACTAAACTCATTCTCATCCAACTAAACCATTCCAATTATATTAAAAAATAATTAA
>JAWWMW010000950.1:25481-43396 GCA_035048345.1 Echeveria elegans
ATTGGTAATATCACTTTTTACGGGTGGCTATTGGAAAAACCCGTATTTTACGGGTGGTTTTCGGTAATAAACCCTAATATATCTGTAAACTAACTATGTGTTAAGATTAACAAGGGCAGTTTTAAGTTGGCTCAACAGACTTGAAATTTCAGTTACAACATCCTCCGTTCACAATCTCTAGTTTGTCCATCAGCCTGAGCAGAAACTGCACCAAACAAAACCTGCTCTCTTCACTATCTTTCGAATGCGTTCGTAACTTGGGATATCACCAAACATATCCGCATTGGTTAGATACCGCATTCTTGTATAAATACCTTTCACAATGCTGCTGTTCTCTGCAAGCAAAAGTTTACATTCACAGCAGTTGTAACACATTCAGTAGCTATTTTCTACGGCTAAAATGGTGGCCACGTTTGGAGTTGGGACTGCGATAATCTTGGTAATTTTGGCAGCCATGGAGGCTGAGACTATGGCAGCTGCGTCCAAAACTGTAACCTTTGTGTTCGGCGACTCGCTTTCTGAGGTTGGGAACAACAATTATCTGCAGTACTCTCTAGCAAAGTCGAATTTTCCATGGTATGGGATTGATTATCCGGGTGGAAAGGCCACCGGGAGATTTACCAATGGAAGGACTATTGGTGATTTCATATGTAAGTTGAACTTGAGAGTCTTATGATAAAATGTTTTTGATGACTAACGCTAACCCTTCGCTCTGCGTGCGTGCAGCTGAGAAGCTGGGGATCTCCCCTCCACCACCTTATCTTTCCTTGTCCCCTACCGACGATAAAATCCTTGAAGGGGTTAATTACGCATCCGGTGGAGCAGGGATACTCAACACCACTGGAGTTTACTTTGTAATGAACCATCTGCTCACACACAAATAAATAAATAAAATGAACTTGTTATATGTCATATAATCCATTACAAATTTGCAGGTCCAGAGGCTAACATTCGATGATCAGATAAGGAACTTTGCGAAGACGAAGCAAGCAATGGCTACCAAAATTGGAGAAAAAGATGCTACTGCCCTAGTAAATAAGGCAGTTTTTTTCATTGGAATGGGTAAGCACTACACAACTGCTGCATCACATTCCCCAAACCTTATATGAAACATCAATAACCATTTGCATGTATTATATTTTTTTTCAGGAAGCAATGATTACGTAAATAACTATCTTTTATTTCTTGCTTCTGGAAAGAAACTATCTCATGAGAGATTCGTGGAAGTACTGGTTAATACATTAGAGCAACAATTTGCAGTAAGAATAAATTCCAGCTCCATGATGAAATTCTTTGTGTACCTGACAGTAAATTAATTCTTTTGCTTTTGGGATGTTAAGGAGCTGCATCAACTGGGGGCGAGAAAGATTGTATTCCATGGTCTCGGTCCTTTAGGATGCATTCCGTCGCAAAGGGTGAAAACAAAAACAGGAGAATGTCTAACACAACTGAACACTTGGGTCATGGCCTTCAACTCCCAAGTTCAGAAACTCACATCCAAACTCAACACAAAACTCCCTGATGCAGATTTCATATTCGCAGATACATATCAAGGAGTGTATGATCTCATATCACATCCAGCCGCTTACGGTAAGATTGTCATTTCAACAACAAATTCCTACTCAAGGTTGTGCAATGAAAACATCCAACAGTAACATTTTCGCTAACCAGGGTTCAAGATTGCAAACACCTCTTGCTGCAACGTTGACTCTACTGTTGGCGGGCTATGCCTCCCGAACTCAAAGTTATGCAAGGACAGAAGGGAGTATGTCTTCTGGGACGCGTATCATCCTTCTGATGCAGCAAATGCTGTTCTAGCCGGCAAGCTCTTTGACACCATCTTCCCTTCCTCTGGGGCTGCAGCTGCTCCAGCATCAAAGTAACATATTTTTTGGTCAACCACGGTTCAGTTTGAGTGAGTTGTATGAGCGATTGATTTGGAACGTATCTTCACTTTAAAATACTATTAATTCATTCTTTCATGGGTTCATCAGATACAAGTTTACCGTCAATGTATCACCTTCTTATGCAAATTAATATATTATTTGTGTAATTCAAGTTTGGCAACGTCCGGTTGAAAAGTTTTTATTTTCTAGCTGTTCCATTACGGAATTAGTTGCAAATTTGGTGAAGGGAAACCTTATAAATACTTTATTTTCGAAAAAAAATATTATTTTCAATCAAAGAAACACACAAAATGTGATTAAATAATTAAGCTCGTCAATCAAATTTATGAAGTTTTTTTGTTTGTTTAGAACAATGTCATTTCACAGTATAAATGTTGCCATTTCCTTGCTTTAAACTCAAACATGAAGGTTGTAGTCAGAGAAAAGCATCAAAAAATAAGAGGAAAAAAAGCTCACAATCAAATTTCAAAATTGAAAAAAAAAAAATTGCTCTCAGACAGGGGCCATTGTTTGTCCACAATCCAGATAAGAGACTTCACAGAAGCAGATAAAATCAACACGTGAGAAAATGTTTCTTCACACCAGATGAGAACTCAATCTGTGACTCTTCGTCGTGCACAATTAAATCAAACCGTCATACGGTCACAATAAGCAGATCAAGTATAATAGCAGCGATGCACAACACTTTTGTCATCAAGAAAAAACCCAACAAAGAAAAAAAATACGGAAAGGACTACGGATGGAAGAACAGAAGGCTTTTATAAGGTAGCAATTTGTCAGGAGCATTGAAATAGCACTTTACTTGACCAGGGACAAAAGTCATTGGCCAATGATACTCCTTTGTTGACTAGGATCTGCAGCAGCTACAAAACTACTCCAGTCCGCAGGAATGGGAATATGCTGCGTTAAGTTTCTGCCCTTGTAGACTTCATTTACTTGCCCATTGGAATGATGTCTACCAACACCATTTCTCTGCAAAATGCATCAGGTTAGAACATGTGAATTGCATCAACACCCAAATTACTATATGAGATGAGACTTAAGTGCAAAAGTTTTTTTTAGTTTTGTTGGAAACCAAACCTGGGAGTTACGTTGATCCCTTAGCTGAGAAGGAGGACCGTGGGAAGAGGCATTTCCATTTCCTCTGATTTGTACATCCTGTCCACAAATTGAATAGCACTAGGTTGAGTTTTCAGGAAAGACGTATACTAATAGGAAATTAGTTACAGACAAGCCAGTATTGGCTACAGTTACTACTATGTACTCACCACTGGCTGTCGGTGTGTCTGAAAAGTTGGCCTAGCTGGAGGTATATAGCCATTCCCCCTCCATCCGGGCCTTAAGTTCAGTAGAGGTGGGTATATGATCCCATGTTGTGGAGGAGCTGGGTAAAATAAGGGAGTATAGCCAACAGACATCACAGGAGGTAATGGCGGAGGTGGACCAACATTTCCAGCCACTAGGTGACCGCAGTGCTTTTTAAGTTGTGCTTGTCTGTCCTCCTTTCTTTGAGCAATGGCAACGTACAGAGGTTTTCCATGAAACATGTAAGCTGTTGGAAAAAAAATAGTGCGCAAAACACGTTCAAAAAACTAAATCCCATTATTACACAAGTAAACAGTAAAATATATCTCTACTGAAGCATTTATGATAAAGGGATATTACACACTACACAGCCTAAACAGCTTTGGGAAATGTTCTAAGCCCATCAAAACTAATCATTTTAAATGTTTGAACATAAAAAGATAAAAACTAGCTGGAAAACCATATAAAGAAATAGTTACTAAATTCAAAACTTAAAATTTTCACTTACAGTGAAATGTATGTAATGCTTTCTTAGCCTCCTCAGGAGTTGAGAAGCAGACAAATCCAAATCCCCTGCTAATTCCCTTTGGATGCATCATTAGCTTTACAGAAGTGACTGCACCACACTGACAGAAAAGTTCCCTGAGCATATCCTCATTGACACTATCATCAACGTTCTTTACATAAACATTACAATCCTGCGATCCACATGACAGCAACAAATAGCAATCTCAGATAATATGAGGGACTGTTTATTTTTTGTGCCGAAATCAGATCCTATATCTTCATTTAAATACCTTGTATTTCTGTATCTTCTCTATACGCTTCTTTTCAAAAAGTTGGCGTAATATTCCCTGGCGTTCTGATTTAGTTTGTGCCCGACCAACATACAGAACCTTTGAACCTGGTTAGCACAGCAACATCAGTCCATTTATGAACAGGATGATAAAGGTTCCATGAGAACGGAGTGGGATAAAGAATTAAATACTATACCAAGTTGGAAGCCATTCATAGCTTCAGCTGCATGTCTTGCATCACCTGGGTTATCAAAACTGACAAATCCAAAACCTTTCAACGATCCATGTTCATCTGTTGGGATAGCTATACTTGTAATCTGCCCGAATCTTGAGAAAATTTCCTGAAATTTCTTTTCTGTGATATCAAGCTCCAGATTCTTTACATAGAGATTTGTATAGGGAGCATCAGTACTTGGAACAGACCGAGCAGACTTGGGAATGAAGGGTGCGACATATCTGTTTTATATTACAATTAGATTTGTTACTTAGTAGTTCAGAAAGAAAATTAATGAAAGTTACTACATAAACTAGAAATTGAAAATTCGTTACATGTTCTTTCCATCAATGTTTTTGCCGTTCATTGCCTTAATAGCTACATCAGCGGCAACCTGAGTTTCAAACTGCACAAAACCATATCCTTTGCTAGATCCATCTTCAGACATGGCCACTTTGGAAGACATGATATTCCCAAATTCATGAAACATTTCTTGAAGACTACTGTTATCTACAGATTTATCCAAATTCTACACCAGAAAAAGCAGTACTGCGATTCAGATATTTGTTGGCGCAGCAACAAAAAAAAAAGTCAATTAGTCACAAAACATGCTGCACCTTAACAAAAACATTCCCAGAGCCGCTCTTTCTATATGCTGCCGCTCTAGTTGACCACATGACTCTAACAGCTTTCCCTTTGAGTAACATGTGGTTTTTAGTTCTAATTGCTTCAGCAGCTGTCCAGACAGAAAATATAGAAACAACACTAAAGATTTACCAACACTGAGATGATGAATCTATAATAAATATACCTTTAATGCAAAAGAGTAGATGGGTTAGTTTGTTACTACATGTCAGGATATGAATTTAGTTTTAACACAAGCAGGTAACTAACTGTTCCTTCACACTGGGCAGTGCCTACATAAAAACAGCTAAATCCCTATGTTACTTTTAACAATCCACATTGCATGTATAAGTGACATTGAAGCACTTAAGCATAAATTCTTGAGTATACACTCCAACAGTTATCACAAGCTAACATCTAATTCCTCATGGTGAACAGAAAATAGAAAAGCAACAATAGAAACTAATTAACTTAATCCTGCAAAATCGTGATAGTAGTTAACAGAAATGTAACACTGTCACTACACAAATCCATAACAATCAATCATATCAAAATCATAGAACAGAAGAAAAAAAAAGGAACAAATTAAGTAATAACAAAATGAAGAGATGAGTAAAATCCATATACCATCGGCCTGATTGTGAAAGTTGATGAATCCATAGCCAATCGATTCTTTAGTCCAGTAATCTCTACAAACCTTAACAGAAGCCAAACTCCTAAACTCATAAAACGCCCAAACAAGGTCATCATCAACAACGTCGGGATGCAAATCCCCTACGTACAGAGACACCAACTTCTTTAGCGCCGGCGGCTCACTCTCCTGCAGAGTCACACTGTTTACGTCCATTATTCTTGTTTACGTCAATCGATCGATGATCCGGAAACCCTAGAAAACCGGAAAAAAAAAATCTGAAGCGAGCGATGGAGAGGGAGAAGAAGAGCGACGCGGCGAGTGTGAGGATTTTGGGGAGAGAGATTTTGCATGGAATTTTTTAATATATATAAATAAATGGGGGGTTGGGTGCTTACGACTGAAAAAGGGTGAACGGGTGTGACGGTACAGTTGTTCAATTTTGTAACTGAATTACGATCTTTTCGAGATATATTTCACACGTGGCTTTAGTTGATTTGCTCAACGTTTCATATCTTTTTTTAATATACGATTTAAATTTTGATAAAATAATCGGTGATTGAATCGTTATTTTCGTACATTTTTTGCGCATATTTTTACACATTAAATATTATACCTAAACTTTTTTTTTTTGAGCAGAATATTATATCTGAACTTAGAAGCGTCAAAAATGTCCGTTGCACAATAATAGCCAGTTATTCGTTCATTAAAATTCATCTGCCCATTTAATTTAATGAAGCTTAAATCTCGTTAAAATTCAGTTAAGAGTATAACTAAATCAACAATCTCAATGAATTTCAATAAGTCTCAATAAACCAATTAAGTCCCAATGGTCGTTTACCAACAACAGCTTGAGAGTGGGAGTGCTCTCGGAGGTCAACTGAAGCCTCACATCGCAACACCATCTCCATCTTCCCTTGTTTGTGGCGAGGATTCTGTTGTTCTATAATGCCAAAGCGAGGAGTCGATGAGCATGCACTCTGCATCTGGACGGATAAGAAAAACATGAAGCGCAAAATGAGAGCTGGTGGTGACCTCGGGAAAATGAACAACAACAAGAAGTCAACTGAGGCAGTTAGGTCGGAGGAGGATGCGGCCGTGCGTTTAATATTGCTGTCAAAGAGACACAAGTGGGTCAGAGGTAAAACTAAAACAAGTGCAGTTGGAAAAATAAGGAGCAAACTTTTGTGGCAAGTATTGGAAAAGGTTTGAATCAGCATAGATGCTCATTTTGTTATCAAGTTTTCCGATCAGAACAAGCACTTGGTGGTCACAAGAATCACTTTTTGAAGTCAAGAACATCGCCTTCTAATGCTCATCACGTTTCTTCTCGAGCTACAGGTACGTGGTTCATCGATCTCAACTTGCGTGCTGCTCCATTGGAAGATGATGAAGTTCCAGTCTTTTGTTAGGCTTTTCTGATCCAATTTTAGTTTAGTGTTTTATGGCTGCTCCATTATAGGGTGCAAGACCTCATCATCAAAATCTTGGGCTAAACGAGATTTTGCCCGTTATCTCATTGGTCATTAAGAAATCGTTCGTTAGTCTTAATAGTATTAATGGACTAAATGAAAATTTTGCTTATTAGTCCATTACCCAATTGAATTCCACAAGTAAATTATTTTCTTCACAATAGCATCAATCCCGAAAATAATCAAAGCAGTAAACATACCTTGTAAAATGTCAACACCACAACAATTAAATTAACAACAATCTAGTTGAAGCGACTGAATAAGAAAAGGGAAGAGATACAAAATTGAATTTTTGGTTGAGGCTTGCTACACAACCTCCTTAAAGTTTTTATTGCCCCCGTTGGTGCTCGTTTCTTCACAGGCAAACGACCTCTCAGGATACAACAACCCAACATTCAATCACTCGCACCGGTGTGAAGAAGGCGAAACACAGACGATCTTCGCTATCACCCGAAAAATTCACAAAACAGAGATCTCTGAAGAATTGTTGGTTTTGTGGTGAAGGTCTTCTGTCCTTCTCACTCCCTCTCTTACGAAGGAACAACCTCCATTTTATACAGAAAACAAATACCACGTTCAAAGACCTTTCAACCACGCTCATTTAATTTTTTATTCCTAGAACGACAAGAATATTAATCCCCTTTTTAATAGGATGACAAGGAATTTAATTCCCTATTAATAGGAAGGCAACATGTGAATATTTGATAAGTTTATTTTAAACTTATTCTTTCGTTTTCTTCACCCGACAAACTTTCCAATATTCTGCTCCCACCCGATTTGACATCTCTAATGATGCATGTAGTTCATTATTCGTCTAATAGTAGGGATGACGATTTGACTCGTGCCCGTCCCGCCCCAACCGGCCCTAATAGCCAAACAAGACAGGTCCAATTCAGCAAATTCAGCCGCGCGCAGGGCAGGCCAGGTCCAATTCATCACGTCGCCCAATCTGATTTGATTATCTACAAATCATTAGTTGATTTCAATTTTAAATTCTGAACAGAAGATAATCGAAATCGTCATTCAACATATGAGTCAATGCAGTCACATGTTGATTAGTTTCTATACGACCTTTATCAATTCAAAAACTCATTGTTAATTCGTTACATGTCCGTTTTAAACGTTTAATATACCATTAGAAAGCTGATACGATTATCTGCAAATCACTAGTTGATGTCAATTTTAAATTCCGAATAAAAGATAATCAAAAAACGTGATTCCACATATGAGTTAGTGCAGTCACATGCTAATTAGGTGATATATGACCTTTACCTATTCGAAAAAAGACTGTTAATTCGTTACATGTCTGTTTTAGAAGTTTTATATACCATAAGAAAGCTGATTTGATTATCTACAAATCTCTAGTTGAAGTTAAATTTAAATTCCGAACAAAAGATAGTCCAAATTGCGATTCAAAATTTGGATCAATGCAGTTTGGACTGCAGGGCATGGGAGGTCCCCGCGGGGCAAGGCGGGGCAGGTCCAGGTCAAAGAATTTTTGACTCGCACGCAGGGCAAGACAGATTGACGTCGACCCGCGCAGGGCAGGTCGCAATCAGTCGAAGACCTGCCCCATTACCATCCCTATCTAATAGATTTGATCATGTTCGGCAAATTTGTTCTATCAAATCAAATTTAGGGATGTGTTTATTTAGGGATGATATTGTATAGGTTTAAAAGTACTTATTGTTATTAAAAGGGTAAACTGCCAGAAATCATCCATCCAAATTGCTGATGCAATGAAGTTGCTATAGAGCCGCCATGGTGTTGATGTCGAGTCTTTGGGATGACTTGCAGTATTGGTGGAGGTGCCGCTAGGCCGGCGCGTTAATTGATGATTATGTATTTGAATTAACTAGATATGCTAAGCTGATCTTATACTACATATATGCACTCATCGGAAAAAAAGGATTTTTTTATATAAAAAAATCTGCACAATTTATCTCCCGAAAATCACTTGCGCTCCAGATTGTTTCTAATCAACTACCAATGGCTCAATTAGGATTAAGTTCCAGTGCAGCAACTACACTTTCCAGCCAACTTAACAAAATGTAAGCTTTATAATCCCTAAATAAGCGGGTTCAATAGTTATCTTGTGATTTTAGATTATATTAAAAACTGCTAGTCATTGGCTGCATTTGGTTGTACACAACATACGATCCAATTCCATTAGTTGTCTATTCTAATAAGTAAATTATTAAAATACTAATAGAGTATAAAATGATTACCCAATTTTTTAATAAAAAAATCTTAACAAGAATTTAACTGTTTTGAAAACACATTTTCAGTTAAAATTAAATTTAAAACTGAAATTTATATAGATTGCTAAAAAATTTAAGGTTTAATCTTTGGATTTTGTAAAGACAGTGGATCATATAAAAAAGGCTTTTTAAAATAGAAAATATAAAGAGATTTAGGTCATTCATCTGATTCATTCTACGTCCTAGATTAGATCACATTATTAAATGATATTTAAATAAAAAATGGAAAAAATATGAAAACACACAATATTTAAATTAAATAATATTATATTCTACATTAATCCATATTATGTTGCTCGATAGTTTTTAATGAATATCTTCCTCATTATCAAAATACAAAATCACATTTGAAGTGGTAACATTATGCCGATCAGAAAGATATGAGTTATGAAATTTCTGTCACCTGTTTGATGTACATAATTCAAGAATCAGAGATTCACTTTTTCATGTACAGTTTTTTTGTCCCCTATTTGAGTTTTTTAATTTTCGACTTGTCTACATTATATACATGACAAACGATTAGTCGGTCAGATTGGATGCGTATGAACTAGTGAGGATTTCAGATCTGATGAGATGATTATTAAAATTCAACAAGACGATTATACCCTTTTGTATAGTTTAATATTTTTTTAACATAATTTAATCCCTAATAACATAACTTCAATATTTAATCATAACCAGTCATTTAATCTAAATCAATAATGTATAATTTTTTATACTTTATATACATAGAACTTTTTTACCTCTTCTCTTCCCTTATATTTAATCTCTTCCCTTTATATTACTCTGTATGGTACGTTCCGATCAAAAATAAAATAAAATTCGCCGCCAGACCAGACCCGAAAATAGCAGAGCAGAGAAGAAGCGAACAAAATTGCTAGAGAAAGAGAGAAGCATAAACTTTGGTTAGTTGGTGAACTGTCCGGCCAATTCACAATCAGATCGTCTCTTAATCTAAACTCCCATCTCTCTCTCTCTCCGTTGACCAAGTCTTACCCTACTCCTAGTTGCGTTTTCCATTTCAAGAGTATCCGACGCTACCACGTTTGATTTCATGAGATCACGGCCACCGCCGACTACTACTCCAGCTCTCTTTTTTGAATTTTGAATTTTTTTTTTCCTCTTTCAGTTTTTAGGGCTTTGAGAGCCAGCGACATCGGGATCCGAGCCGAGTCATGGATAGTCAAATTGAGATGGCGGATACAACAACCGCTAGTTTCCGCTCATCCGCTTCTTGGCGAACTGCCTCATCTTCATTTCATTCCAGAGCTTCCGCTCCCAATTCATTCAAGGAGGCTTCTACTACATTTCACACTGACCTTCCTAATCCGATTAAGTACGGGTCGAGAAATGGCGATTCGGAAGTTTTAAGCATGTCTCGGAAGGAGATGAGTTATGATGATGCGCGGTTGGTGTATTTGAATGATCCCGTGACGACGAATGAGAGGTTTGAGTTTGCTGGTAATTCCATTAGGACTGCTAAGTATTCGGTTCTCACTTTTCTGCCCAAGAATTTGTTTGAACAGTTTCATAGAGTTGCGTATATATATTTTCTGGTTATTGCAATACTTAATCAGCTACCTCAGTTAGCTGTGTTTGGACGTACGGCTTCGTTGTTGCCACTTGCCTTTGTGCTATTTGTCACTGCGGTTAAAGATGCATATGAGGATTTTAGGCGGCATCGATCCGATAGGATTGAGAATAATCGTGTTGCGTTGGTTTTGGTTGACAATCAGTTTCGGGATAAAAAATGGAAACATATTCGTGTTGGGGAAATCATTAAGGTTCTAGCAAATCAGACGCTTCCTTGTGATCTTGTGCTGCTTTCCACTAGTGATCCTACTGGGGTGGCTTATGTTCAGACGATTAATTTAGACGGGGAGTCTAATTTGAAAACGAGGTATGCTAAGCAGGAGACGCTCTCTATGTCCCCTGAGAATGAGAAGGTTGATGGGCTGATTAAGTGTGAAATGCCGAATAGAAATATTTATGGATTTCAGGCCAACATGGAGATTGGTGGAAAACAATTATCCCTTGGCCCGTCCAACATTATCCTAAGAGGCTGTGAACTTAAAAATACCGCTTGGGCAATTGGCGTTGTGGTTTATGCTGGCCGTGAGACAAAAGCTATGCTTAACAATTCAGGAGCCCAATCGAAGAGAAGCCGGATAGAAGTGCGTATGAACAGGGAAATAGTTTATCTTTCACTATTTCTTATTTTGTTATGTACCATTGTCGCAGTCGGCGCGGCTTTCTGGTTGAGAATGCGAAGGGATGATCTGGATCTTCTGCCATTTTACAGGAGAAAGGACTTCTCAAAGGCTGAAGTAAAAAATTTCCAGTACTATGGTTGGGGCTGGGAAATAGTCTTCACATTTCTTAAGTCTGTCATTGTGTTCCAGATCATGATACCGATTTCATTGTATATCTCTATGGAGCTTGTGAGGGTTGGTCAAGCTTATTTCATGATTGGAGACAACCTGCTTTATGATGAAGCTTCGGGTTCAAGATTCCAGTGCAGGGCCTTAAACATAAATGAAGATCTGGGACAAATAAAATACGTGTTCTCAGACAAAACAGGTACTCTCACTGAAAACAAGATGGAATTCCGTAGTGCAAGCATATGGGGAGTGGATTATAGTGCTGGAGAGATGGAACCACCAAGTGATCATTCTGGATATTCGATTCAAGGTAGTTGAGTTCCTTTGTAGTTTGTAAATATCAGCATAGTTATTTATTTGTAGGGATTTCTGTCTGTACAACCGGATTCTCAAATGCTTGGGTTCTGTTACAGTGGGGAAACAGGTTTGGATGCCGAAGATGAAGGTGGGAGTAGATCAAAAGCTTCTTCAACTCTTGAAAATTGGAAATAACACCGAGGAGAGTCGCCATGTTCATGATTTCTTTCTTGCATTAGCAGCTTGCAACACTATTGTACCTCTTATCGTAGATACACCTGATCCTTCCATCAAGTTGATAGATTACCAAGGAGAGTCTCCAGATGAGCAAGCGCTGGCATATGCTGCTGCTGCTTATGGCTTTATGCTTGTAGAACGAACATCTGGTCATATTGTTATTGATATTCTTGGAGAGAGACAGAGGTAAATCTCACTATTTCGACAATATCTCCTTTACTTTTGTGTATCTTACCGATATGCCAGTTTTATTATAATAGTTTACCGGTGAGCTTGATGATAATGATTTGAATGTTTTTGTATATTTTGCAATTTATTATTCCATTTTTATTTATGTTACAGGTTCA
Organism: Echeveria elegans; assembly: GCA_035048345.1. NCBI lineage: Eukaryota > Viridiplantae > Streptophyta > Magnoliopsida > Saxifragales > Crassulaceae > Echeveria > Echeveria elegans. The sequence goes on from JAWWMW010000950.1 coordinate 37,955, forward strand.
ACCTTCTTGGTTTGCATGAGTTTGATAGTGATAGAAAGAGGATGTCCGTTATATTAGGGTGTGCTGATAAAAGTGTAAAAGTCTTTGTAAAAGGAGCTGATACTTCCATGCTTAAAGTCGTAGACAGATCACACAACATAAGCGTATTGAGTAAAACTAAAGAACATCTCCACACATACTCGTCTGTTGGCCTTAGAACCCTTGTTATAGGAATGCGGGAACTCAGTAACTCTGAATTTGAGCAGTGGCATTCTTCATTTGAGGCCGCTAGCACCTCTTTGATGAGTAGAGCTGCCTTGCTCCGCAAGGTGGCAAGTAGTGTGGAAAAGAACATACACATCCTGGGTGCGTCAGCAATTGAAGATAAATTGCAAAAAGGGGTCCCAGAAGCCATAGAGTCTCTAAGAATGGCAGGCATGAAAGTTTGGGTTTTGACTGGGGATAAACAAGAAACTGCAATTTCAATCGGATATTCATCAAAGCTCCTTACAGGCAAGATGATCCAAATCCCAATAAACAGCAATTCTAGAGACTCGTGTAGAAGAATCTTAGACGATGCAATGCTTACGATCAAGAAATCAGTGACAGTAACAGATAGTTTGAATGGGGAGAATGGTGTTCCAACATTTGCATTGATAATTGATGGAACCAGCCTTGTCTATATTCTTGATAGTGAGCTTGAAGAACAGGTACGATCAAGCACTGAACCCTCTGCCGCATTTATACAAGTCTTTCTTAAATACACTGATTTATTTTTTCTTCAATGGTGCAGCTCTATCACTTAGCTAGTAGATGCTCAGTGGTATTGTGTTGCCGAGTAGCTCCTTTGCAGAAAGCAGGCATTGTGTATCTTGTAAAGAAAAGGACAGATGAGATGACGCTTGCAATTGGAGATGGTAAATGTTGTCTAACTTGGAGATAAATAGATGTATCTGAAGTCATTTTGTGAATCTTTCTTCGACCATCAACTTACATGGAAATATTGATGGGTTATTTTAGGTGCCAATGATGTTTCCATGATCCAAAAGGCTGATGTTGGAATCGGCATAAGTGGTCAAGAAGGCCGACAAGCAGTCATGGCATCTGATTTTGCAATGGGTCAATTCAGATTTCTTGTCCCGCTTTTGTTTGTTCATGGACATTGGAATTATCAACGAATGGGTTACATGATCTTGTATAATTTCTACCGAAACGCGGTCTTTGTTCTGGTCTTATTTTGGTGAGTTTTTCTTCATTACGTTTTCTGATTGTGCAATCTGTTCAGCTCACTCTGGTCAACAAAGTATTAGGATATTGAAGATTTCTTTTATTCTCTTGTACCAACTTCGTGCATTTTACTGTGTAGGTATGTGCTCTTCACATGTTTTACTTTAACCACGGCAATCAATGAATGGAGCAGCGTCCTATATTCAGTAATTTATACCGCTGTGCCCACGATCATAGTTGGCATTCTTGACAAGGACCTTGGCAGACGCATCCTTCTGAAACATCCCCAGCTGTATGGTTCTGGGCAGAGAAATGAAAGCTATAGTCAGCGGCTTTTCTGGGTTACAATGTTGGACACATTATGGCAGAGTTCCGTAGCCTTCTTCTTGCCACTGTTTACCTATTGGAGAACGAACATTGATGGGTCTGCTATTGGTGATTTATGGACTCTTGCAGTTGTAATATTGGTGAATCTGCATCTAGCCATGGATATCATCAGATGGAATTGGCTATCTCATGCTGCCATCTGGGGATCCATCATTGCAACTTTCTTGTGCGTTGTTGTCATTGATGCTATACCATTATTACCTGGGTACTGGTAAGTTCCGGATTAGCCCCACACATATATGCTTTTTCTCAAATCATAGTTATACAGCTAGTTATATTTATAAGCTTATTATCTCACAGGGCTGTGATTGAAGTGGCGAAAACAGCTACGTTTTGGGTATGCTTGCTTGGCATAGTAGTAACTGCCTTGCTACCTCGTTTTGTTGTGAAAATACTATGGCAGCACCTAAAACCTAGTGACATTCAGATAGCTAGAGAGGTTGAGAAATTCGGCCGCGTAAGGGAGTTGGAAAATGCAGAAACAAGCTCAACCTCAGTAACTGGCCATCCCAGCTAACTGGCTAGGTGTGATTATTTAATTCCTCTTATCATGTTCTACTTCATCACCATGTACCTACCATATTCATATTCTTTCCTCTAGTTGTCCATCCCTCCGCCTCCTCGGCCTTCCTATTGTCGTCGCACTTTTCCACATAGGAGACAGTTTATGGTTTTGTAAGTTTAGGTGTTTTTTTTACTCGTTCACTGAAGTGTAAATTAGATTGTACCATACAAAAGTTATTAATACACGAGTTTTCTCACGACAAGAACATTGCGCAGGGTCACGTCCCGTTGCTAGTTTAAGTTCTTCTTCTTCCTTGTCTAAACCAAAAGCGTTCCATTCTATGATTACGAGTCAAGAGTCTGCAAAAAATATATTATATACTTGTATAAAAACGCATCATAAAACAGTACCTGGAGATGCCGTAGTTGTTGTTTCTCTGGTTTACAATACACCCCTAATTCCCATGAATCGATTTGTGTACTAGTTGTGTCACGCACGTAGCGGAGCAAGTACAGTTAAGTATTGAAATAAATGAAGAATAAGAATTATTCTGAAGTTGGAGCCGCAGCCTCAGATATAGAATCAGTCGTTGAGATTTCTTCAGGAGGGGATACTAGTGAAACTTCTTCTGGATGAGTTTTTTGTTGCACTTGAGCAGAGGCTTCTACTATAGAGGGTGCAGGAGATGCTGGAATGATCTCTTCCGACTTAAATTTGTTTATATAGTAACTCAGAGACGGGCCGGAGTATGCAGTAGTTTGGACTGTCACAGGTGCCTTGGCAAGTTGGAGAATTATGGATGAGGCAGCAGCAACAGAAATGAGACCGAGGAATGCAGCTATGGCTGCTGTATTTTCCGCTCCATTGGAAGAAGTACCTGCTGATCCCGAGCTAATTGCACTCTCCGCCACATAAACAACCGGCTACAAAAACAGAATACAAATCGATTTCTAGTCATTTTCACGAGATAATGCACATGAAACTAATTTATTTTCACACAGACTATGTCAGCCATGTAAGAGCAAGATGCTGCAGTATTGATGTCGAGTAAAAAAGAAACCTCGACGGAGTAAATGTTGGTCTGGCCAGCAGTATCTTTTTCGACATATCCACTCCAATTTCGCGGCTTCCTTGGAGGGAATGTCCCAACAACTTTGGTCTTCTCTCCGGCTAACCACTCCATACTCACTTTGCCAACCTGAAGCAGAACAAATCACAAAAACCTTCTATTTATCCAATCCATATTTTACTCTATATTAACAAAAAGAAAATAAGATTAAAGGAATTATTTTTTTGATGTATTCTGTTACCTCCTTATCAGGAGCGCATTCCTCAGTATTGCATTCGGCATCGTCTTGGGTGGCGGCAGGGGTACGGAATCTGAGAGTAGTTCTTGAATTGCTTGAAGTTGATGTCTTGAAGAATAAGAAGGTTTGGGAAGTGGGTGTGGCTGTGGTTGTGGAATTGGCGAAGGACAACAAACAGGGTGATGTTGCTGAAGCAGAGGCCATCATCCTCACTGTGAGACTTGGAATTCAAGTTGCTTGGCTCGGCTGGCACCAGAAAAAAAATGGAGAAAACTAGTGAGCCAGAAACGCTGCAAAAATTGTGTTTGGATAGAAGAATTTTGAGTGGATCCAACTCCAGTTTCGTGTCAACTCTTCTTTTGAGTTGCATTTTCCCATTTTACTCGTAACAGTATATTTAGCTTGTGTGTGTTTTTTGTTCGTAAATAAGTAACAATTTAATGCTCACGAGCTATTTGGATGAAAAGAAAATATGATGGAAAACGGGTAAGATTGTTTGATTGCATAGTTTTTCATATCTGATTTTCTTCACGATTTTACGCGGAGGGTAACAGATCAGATACTAGAAGTATTAAATATACGAACTCTTCTAATATTGTAAAATGTAATTATGATGATCAACTTCAAGAATATTTCACCATTGAAATTGACTTTCATTATGTTTCAAAATCGTTTTAGAAGTGAGTTTTTGGCTTTTGGGAATGGTATTCTGGACAAACCGAGGAATTTGCGGAAACCACTTGGCTCTTTGTTTAGTTCGCAAAAAATTGAAAAATAAATAAATAAAATCAATATAAATGTAATATCAAGCATCGGAAATTGAATTTGAAAAAAGATAGTTTGATAAATATAGCCGTCAGTCCATATGTCACCAACATATTATGATCTTACATTAAAAGGTCCTCGGTTGTGGAGCTAGACATATAATTGCTCGAATCAGGTCCTTCGATCGGATCGTTACAGATGTTATCATACTCGATCGTCCGCAATAGATGACAAAGGTCATCAAAAGGAGGGGAGGGTCATGGGGTCACAACTAGGCTCATAACGGCTCGGACCGGGTCCTCCGGTGAGTCGTTACAGATGATGATGTCAGCTGTGTATAATGGTTTGGATCAGGAATTCTGATCGGATCGTTACAATAAAAAAACACTCAATTTTTCAAGAAAAATATATTTTTTTGTCAAAAAAAATCATAATATGATGATGGATATGAATGAGATGAAAAGAAAGTAGGGGAGAAAACATAGAGAGTTCTATTTTTTCTTCGATGGAAGATTTCAGTTAGTTTATGTACTCGTCACTTTGGGGAATGAATATACATCCACTCTTGGGACTCACATAGCATCCACTTTCGGCGATGAAGATTATTGTATAACAAATTATATCTATTATGTCACCTTTAGGTGATACATTTTCGTTATTTTTACCATTTCATGAGAATTAAGAAATATGATTGTATCATGTTTTACATGTAAACAATTTCACTTCAAGATAATCGATAAAAACGTTAAGGAAATCTTATATTATCACTTCGGTGATACATGTTCATGTGTCAACTTCTTGGAAATGAATAAATTATTTTATATAGTAGTATAATTTTCCTATACAAGGGATTAAAAGTTTCCTTATAAACACATTGCATAATCTACGCACTTAAAGGGATCAAATAAAACATTGTATAAGTTCTAATTGTACTAGATTAATAAAAAATGCATGTACATGATTCACTTCGAGAGAAACAATAATTATACATTTTTAAACTTCAGGTTTCACATGTACAAGACTCCACTTCAGGGGAATCGAAAACATAAAAGGCCTCGTTATCGATTCCATGAGAATGAGGAATCATAATGAGAATGTGAAATTGTGTAGACTGTCTTCCTTAAGGAACCTTCTTGTCTTAGTTATCCTGAGACACTTAGTTAGTAGTTTAATAGTGCAGGAATGTAAATGACAAAGAAACTTGGTAACCCGGTTCGGCTCCTTTAAGGCTTAGTCCGGGGGGCTTTTCTCCACAAGCCCGGTGGAACAATC
>JAWWMW010000952.1:26471-39196 GCA_035048345.1 Echeveria elegans
CAATGAGTTGGACCTTCGACGGGGGTAAGGGAAGGTCCAACTCATTGTCCACTGGTGTGCTTGCCCTAAAGGGACCAGTGTACTCGACCATCGATTGTTCATTAAGGAGACTCCTAAATGGAGCATTCATGCCCAATGAAATGAAGAGATGTCAAGACATAATGATGGGGAATTTTATGGGTATTATTATGAAGAATTAATGAAAAGAATGAATTATGAGTCATCATGATGGATAGAAGTGAAAAGTCTTTGGAAATACTATAAAATGAGTGTTTCATTTGCAGGAAAATGGAGGAGAGAAATAAAATGGTAGCTCCCTCTCAAGAGCAGACTGCTCAAGCACTCTATCTCGACCGAGAAAGAATAAGAAGCAACAACACATCGAATGCCCGATAATCATATTAAGCATATTTCTAAACTCTACCTTTTTGTAATTTCATTTTTATTTCAATCATGTATTGTTCCTCACTCGACAATAGGTCACCCTATTTTTTATTTTTATTACTAAGTTTTTACTATTTCTTTGGATTCGATACTAGGTTACATTAGTTCATTTATAAATTTGTTTTGACATTTGTGACGTATTATACTACCACCGTCCACCACTACCGCCGACCACCCATCTCCACCACCACCGTCGATCACCCATCTCCACCGCCACCGACGACCGCCATCTCCACCGTCCACAGCCACAATCGCCGACCACCGTCCGCCACCGCCACCGCCGACCATCCATCTCCACCATCGCCACCACCACAACCGCCGACCACCCATCTCCACCACTTTATGACCACATCTGGCCGACCGCCACATCGCCGGAAAGTTTTTATATTTCATTTTAAAATTTTAATGAAAAAATTAATTTAAAGAAATTAAAAAATATATGAAAATGAAGAACAAATGGATTCAAAATTGTTCGGTCAGAAGATGTGGTGGCCGGCTGAAAGTTATGGTAGCGGTCATAAGTTGTGGTGGCGGTCAGTCGGAAGTTATGATGGCCGGTCGAAAGTTATGTTGGCGATTCAAAAGTTGTGTTGGTCGTCGAAAGTTGTAGTGGTCAAGAGAGTTATAACACACCAAAAATTCATAAATATCAAAAGTTTTGAAAATGATTCAAAATTTGAATTCAATGTAAAATAGAAAATTGAAGCTGATTTAAATAGATACAATTTCAATTCATATCCTGATACGAAGAATCCACACTGGTTAGTGAGAGAGAAAAAAGACGGGAAAATCCTCCGAGTAAAGTGACAAGTTTCGTTCAGAGTCCAGAACTCCAAAACGTCGTCGTTTCGCTGCGTTGCCGTGTTGATGTTTCTCTGTGTTAATGGACTCCGACAAGTCGATCCCTATGGCGAGCAGAGATCGCGAGCTTCTCATACCAGTCGCCGACGCCGGTCGCAATGAGGACGCCGCCAAGCCTTCTTCATCTGCCTCATCATCGCATCACACCGGTAGAGAGGTTGTCGTTTCTTTTTGTGTGTGGTGTTGAATTGTTTTTGTGATGGTTTTGGGGTTGAATTTATGTTGTGTTTCTTCAGTTGAGTGGTGTGTTTGCTTGATTTCGGGTTTGATTGAAGAATTGGGGAAACTGGAGGTTGGTTTGTAGTGGTTTAGGGAAGTCAAAATTAGGGTTTGGGTGCTGATGATTTGTGACTGGCGTCTGGTTTTCTGAATGAGGGATTTGACGGATCCTTTAGGCTTATGTTTTGGTAACCATTTGCTGACTGGATCATATGATCATCTGTTATTTTAAATAAATTGACCCATCCATGGATTTTGGTTTGTAAGAAGGGAACCATTTTCATTGGTCGTTGAGTTTTTTTTTTTCTGTGTAGTTTTTATAATCTGGTAGGTTATCAATGTTAAGGCAACTTGGCAACTATTGTTTGACAGTTATGTTGTACCACCAATCTCACTGGGCTTTTTATTAATATTTGAGAGCAGCCAAACGTCATTGATTACTACGTAGCAATTTAGTCGACTGTGGATGCTTTGATGGATGTAGTTGTGTTCTTGAGTTTTTTCCCCCCTACATTCATAACTAAGGCTTTCCTTTTGTTGTGCCATTATGCAGACCTTTTACAAAGTTATCAGAAGCTGGGCTTCAAAAAAGTTTATGACTGGATGGTAATGTACGCAATGCCCTTATAGTTTTGCTTTGATTGAATTGAATGCACATATTTTAAGTTCAATTGTGAACATCGCGAGTTTTGTATGAAATAGAATGTGAAAGCAAGTGATAACCGTTATGATTCTATGGGTTGCCTTATTTTCTCAATAAACTTGCTTGTCGATCCGAACATCAAAGTTTATATGCTTTCATTAATGTTCTTAGGGTATTCAAGTTGTATGTTTTTTATTGTAAACCGACATCTATGGTTCACAGATTAATCCATGCTTGATTTGTTGTTTCGACCAAATCTCATTTCCCCACCAAACTTTTTTATTCATGAATGCGTATTGCTTAATATTATTGTGTGGGATGGGATATTCGTCATTGGTCATTACTCATTAAGCTAACATCTTGTTTATTGGAGGTTCTAATTGTATATGTTTTTTATGCTTGCAGCGTCATCTTATTGCCAATCACAATCACTTTCTATATAACTTGGTGGTTTATCCATTTTGTTGATGGATTCTTCTCTCCAATATATGCTCACCTTGGAATTGACATATTTGGTAAGTGAACAATCTCCGTGTATAATTTTCTACTATTTCCTTACATTTATAATTTACTACTTTAGTAAGGTAAAGTGGCATAATTTAAAGTAACTGTTATTTGATCTTTTGATCGCTTTCAATCAATTTACATTTTCTGTGCATGTTCACCCTAGGTCTTGGGTTCATAACATCTATAACCTTTATCTTCCTGGTTGGGGTTTTTATGTCATCTTGGTTGGGGACATCTGTTCTTAGCCTTGGGGAGTGGTTCATCAAGCGTATGCCTTTTGTGCGGCACATCTACAATGCTTCCAAGCAAATTAGTTCTGCCATATCACCAGGTTTGTCCATTATAAAATATCCTTTAGTTTGATTGGATTGAAAAACATAACTTGTATTATGTAAGTGTAACCAATGCAGACCAGAACACTCAGGCTTTCAAGGAAGTGGCTATCATAAGGCATCCTCGCATCGGTGAATATGCTTTTGGGTTCATCACTTCGACTGTTGTATTACAGGTATAGAATATGCGGCTTCTACAGTAGCGCTTTGTCGCTAACCCTTCTTGACAGTCAATGATGATCATGTACAATCACATTACATAATCTTCGTGAAAATATCACATAAATTGGCAACTAGCTGTGGTAACATGACTAATTTGTTTCCAATTGTATCCCAACAATTTTACCCTTTCAGACTTGCGCGGGTGATGAAGAGCTGTGTTGTGTCTATGTACCAACCAATCATCTCTATATTGGAGATATATTTCTTGTCAATTCAAAAGAAGTGATCAGACCCAACTTATCTGTCCGCGAAGGAATTGGTGAGGATTTTAAATATCTAGTAATCCTCAAGTTCTGTTAAAATTTCTTGCTTTGCTTGTGGCTGTATGATCTTTTAAGTGTTTAAAAGCCACATCTTAGTATGTAATTTATGAATTGATGCTGGGTATCCTAATCTATCATTTTCTTACTGGCATTATGTGAGTTGAAGCTTTCTAAACATGACTGCTTGTTTTTCAATTGCAGAAATCGTTGTATCTGGAGGAATGTCGATGCCTCAAATCTTATCTACCTTGGATCAAAGAATGACATCACTTAATAGGAGTAGCTGAGCTTATGTCAAGACGAAGACCGAACTACCATCTAGTTCACTCTGATTCCACAACAAAGCTTTTATGTGATGGTGCGAAACCCATCATCTATTTTACCATCAGGGTCCTTAAATTGGCTGATTTCGAGAGGACATCAAACTAGTCAATTTGTGGCCGTAGATTATATTCTTTAATGAAAACCAGTGTGATTGGTCAACACAGTTATACCCCAGTGTAAAATAGACAGAGCTCAACAATATTTTATTTAGTTTTTTTTGGAATTTTGATTTAAAGTCATCTGAATTCACTAATTCATGAATGAGTAGCTACCGCCTACCATTGCCCCAAAAAAAATCAGCTGGTAATTTCTGACCATTGTTACCATCCGCATCGGTTATAACAATTACAGAGTACTAGAGTTACAAATACTCTACAGCAAAATTTGGCAGCTTATTCCAATAACTCATGTTGTTCCACTAGTTGCGGTTTTTTACAGTTTGGACTCTGGGTGAAGTGTCAAAGACTCAAAAGCCTCCACAGGTTGCACGGATGCCTTGTCAATTGCACATCCAGTTTCTAGAATTGTGCTACAGATTCTTCTCGTTGGCGAGTATATTAGAACTGATCTTCCTATGATGTTTTTCTCAGGAAGGGGACCCCTAACCATAAAAGAATTCAAAGCATAAAGCATTCACTTTAAGTGAAATGGGATAAAAAAACTGAAACTATGAGAAATGAAGTATTACCAGACATGAGAGTCGTAGCTGTTGTTGCGGTTATCTCCAATCACAAAGACTGACTTTTCAGGTACATGCTGGAATAACATAAGAAATGTACATTGCAGAAGTTTAGAGGTTGATGGGGCTGGGAGCCTGGGAGTAAAATGCTCGGAAACTCTTTGATAATGTTTGTACTTAGAATTTAGACATTAGAGATCTTACTACTGGTGTGTCATCTCATATGCTGGCTTTTCCAATATGAATTTTACGTCCCTAGGCACTCCATTTTTACAATCAATTTTCCACGTGAACCTGAAATAAAAAAGAACTATCATCATGTTCAATAGCTAAAATTAATAAGCATATAGTTTAGCTAGTGATGATATTCTTTGAGGAACAATGAACATGCGACTAAATCTCAAATTTTATGAGATTCGAATCACATGTGAAGACGGACAAAGGAACACTGATGTTGAATTTACTGGTCGTGTTTTCACCACACCTAAATAATGTCTATACACAGTACCTAAGAGAGCATATTACCTCAACCGTGTCACCTTCCTTTGCCACAATTCTTTTAATAGAAATATCTTCATCTGTGTATCCCCCACCTCCTACAAGGCTGGATGGCTCTTGAAGATTACTATATCATTAGCGCATGGCTTCCTAAAATTATAACTCACCTGCAATTTATAACCATGCTTCAGTCACTGTAAAACAAAAACACAAAATGATCTGCACATGCTAACTGCAACTTAAATCTTGTTTCTTGCACACACATCACGGGGTACAGAACAAGTAAATGTTTGACAACATTAAGGGCTTCGACGGGCGAGATAAAGCCACAGGTGCATTACTCACAAGAAGCTTTCATCCAGTCAGCAAAATTCACACTCACACCCATTTCACTTCCAACTCTAGTACACAAACCAAATGATTTCAAGTTTCAACTTCAACCATTTGTTTTTTTTTACAGAGATCACTCGTCAAAAAATTGAATATCCATAATTGAAACACAAATTTTTTTCCAACAATAAGTGTGCAAGTCTGCGAAAACACCAAGACAAGTAGATGAACAACCAAAGATGCATTTCATCAACAACAATTCAATCATGACTATCATTCAGTAGCAGCAAGTTCTTGAAGAAATAGTTTCATATTCCCGAAATACCCCTTGTGGCGCTTTGTTGACAAATAGAAACCACTTTGAAAGCGGGCCATGAATGTACTGACAATATACAGACAGCTGGGAACAAACTGTAGTGAAGCCGATTGCTCTGAAGGAAGTAAGTATAGTACATATGTTGTGAAGCCTTTCATGCCTGAGCAAGGACAGGGTTAAATGGACTTGGTAATTGCCCTCCAATACGGATGTTTGGCATAACCTGTTTGCAGACACAGGATATTCTTATTTTTAGCCCGATCCGACAGGTGGGCATGGCCGAGAGGAACACAGAGCTTATAACCTTGTATGACTTGTCAGAGGCAATCTGTTTCATTTTACTTTTGATGGTCATTGGAGTTGAGTGACTTTCTGTGTTGTAAATATTTTGCGTTGATGAGCCAGCATTTTGAATTGGAAGAATTCGCTGTGGGTTGGTTCTCGAATTTGTGTTGTCATCTGAGCCAAGCCTCATGTCTTCCGGGATGCTCATAATTTTTTTTGCATTGTCTGCCAAACCAATGGCGTGCCAAGAATCTGCTACGAGTTGGATGGTTTTCTTCCCCGGATCAATTCCCTCTTCTTCCATAAGCTGCAGAATTTCTTCCGCCTTCCATGGCTGTTTAGCTTCACCATATCCCCATATCAATGTCTCAAAAGTCTTCATATTAGGAGAAATCCCCATTTCACACATTTTTGAATAAACACTATTGGCTCTCTCCATTTTGCCAGCACTGCACCATCCGCTGATGATGGTGGTGAAAATCACGACATTGGGATGCACACCAGATGAGCTCATTAGGTTGAGTACTGACTCAGCTTTCTCAGGGTCTGCAGCACGAATATAACCTTTGGCAAGAATGCTGAATGCATGAACGTCAGGCTCAATCCCACACGTAGACATGACATCAAAGATAGCCTGACATTTATCCATTAGCCCCTCAGAACTCCAGGCATCCATGATGGTGCTAAATGTTACAACATCAGGCTTCACTCCAAACTCTTCCATCATCGTCAGAGCCTGTAAATTCAGTTTCTCACTGTCACAGTGCTCGAACACCAAGCCAAAAAGAGAGTAGGAATAACATTTGACACGGCAATACATACGCCCAGTTCAGGAGATAAAGTTAGGCTAAAAGAGAAATTAATTAAACGGAACCCACCTCATCCACTCCGGCAGAGTCCTTGACATCCAGATAACCTTTGATGAGAGAGTTAAAGATGATAAGATTGGGATGTAGTCCAAGCTCTTTCATTCTATACACAAACCTCAATGCGTCATCCATATTACCTTCTTTACAATATCCATCAACAATAATACCACAAGTTCGCTCATTTGGGTTGACTCTGTTGCTATGCATTTCTAATATCATTTCTTCAGCCCTGTATGTCTCTCCAGTCTGAGCATACGCTCTAGCCAATGTATTATACGTAACAACATCAGGACGGAGTCCACAAGCCATCATTTTGTATACTGCATGCCAAGCTTCAGTCATATTTTGTCTGCCGCACCAGGCTTTGATGATGGTATTATAAGTTCGGTCATTAGGCTTAACACCCTCCCGTGACATTAGGTTGAGCAGTTCCATAGCCGCCTCAGGCATCCCATTATTAGCACACGCTTTGATCAATGTGTTGAATGTACTAGTGCCTGCCTTGCATCCATTATCCTTCATTTTTCTGAATGTTTTCATAGCTTCCTGAACATCACCGGCTTCTGAGAAGGCATTGATCATTGCATTGAAGAAAATGGTATCGGGTTTAAGGGCATTTGCTTCAACTTCGGAAATAAGAACCGGAATGGACTTGAACTGCTTTTGGAGGGTTAAGGAAGTGATTAGAGTAGTGTATGTAATGAGATTCGGCTTGTGACCTTCTTCAGTCATGCTTTGAAAAATCTGTTGAGCCTCTTGAGGCTTCCCTTTCTCCATTAGTGATTTCATCGTCCTTGTCCTAGACCGGACAATGTGGCAATTTCCACCGCTCATGCAGATGACACATCCTGATTTGAAATTCAACGCGGTGGAATGCGGCACGACAGAAAATTGACTTTCTTGCATTCTTGGTTCCTGCAAAGTTCTCAACATTACTAATTCGTCAATGCAGCTCCCCAACACTACTATAGACTAGAAAATTGGAAAACCAAGCATATGAAGTTTATTAGCTAATAACTGTACCTAAAGAAAACAACACATCATAAATGATAAAACCATGAACTTACCGCTGTTTGTGATACTTGGACTAGTCTCTTTCCAGGCCCTCCATCAGCTCGCTTTTTCCGAAACACTGAAGGAACTTTCTCTGTATTGAGCTCTCCCATGTGTCAGTCGTCACTAGTCACTCAAGATATACAGAATAAGCATCATTCTCAGTGTCAAACCCAAAACCCGTTTCCGACCGACATTTTTGGTGGCCAACGAGTAAAAGTTCATACAACCTTAGACATGGAACTTTTAGCTCAATTATTGTCACACTGAACTGACTAAATTAAAACTGTTAAACCCCATTAATCATCAAGTAGCTAAACTTCCGACAGAGCACATAAAAATCCAGACCAAACAGACTGAAATCACTCTAACCTAAAATACCATAAAAATCCTCAAACTGGCAAGGGCAAGCCCTAGGCTCCAAACATATAAAGATCAAACCTTAAACATAAATAAGGCAAATTTAAGAGTGATTACCTCAAAAGGGTCGAATGAATTCCCAGGTAGACGTAGATGAAGCTGGTGCAACAATGAAAAAAAAAATGCACCATTATAAAACCAAGAATAAAATCTGCAGCGTGACATTCTTGGACAAATCTTATCCACAGATATCTTCAGAAGATGTTAAAAGAGAATTTGAATGGGGAGTTGGAGACCACAGGTACGGTGAGAGTAATGAACAGTGAGCTTTGATGTTTTTGAGGAGCTTGTTGAGCCACGAGTCCCGAGATTTGTCATTGGGTCGTCTTTGGTCAAACAATTTAGTTTTGACATTTCGTATTAGGGGATAAGTGTTTGGATCATACGAAAACTCATACTCCCTCCTCGTCCATAATAAAGTCGTCACCTCCCGAGCTTTAAATTTCACTCATCGTCATCACAGTCATTCATTGTCATCGCCTCCGCCCTAAATCTGTCATTGTCACGGTCGACGTCGCCACTCCGTAGACCCATCATCGCCATCAGCGCTCCCGAATAGAACGTCAAATCTTTTACTGCACATTTAATTTAGGAACTAATTATTATTTAATTTAAAAAATAATTATTTAAATTCAACAAAAGAATAATACCTTTTGTATGATTTAATATTTATTTAACATAATTTAATTTTATAATAATATAATTTAATATTTAATGATAACCATTTATTTAATCTAAATCAAGACTTTACAATCTTTATACTTTATATACATATAATCGTACGCTATATTACATTTGAATAATTTGTATCCACGCATAAAAAAAAAGGTTTTAGATTTTAGTTAATTAATCCAAAAGAAAAAAGAGACGATCCAAATGTGAACTTGTGTATTCGAACTCTAAACGCACCGTTTCGATCCGTATTTAGCTTTTCATCGTCGAGTCTTTGATCTTTGTCGGCTTCCGACACTTGGCTTCACAACCCGATCGGACACATCGCCCTGATCTCCGTCTATCGTCGGTCATCCATGTGAAGCCGCCGACTCACCAAATCCTCAAAAACATCCGTTCCATTATTTCCAGAATGATTACAACCGAAGGAGCGAAACTCGTTCGCTTCCAAATTGCCGCTTGTATCTTCATCGCCGTCACATCCGTCTTCATCATCCACTTCAATCACTCACCTCTGAACCAAACTGTAACGGTTAAATTTAAACGAACCGAGGCGGAAAGTGAAGGTCGTCAGGTTGCGGTTACGAATCACATCGTGAGGTTTAGGGAGTATAGGTTAGCGGAGGAGTATTTGGTTTATTTGAAGAGGAATGTGAAGGAGGGAGGATGGGAGTGGATCCAGAGACGGAATCCCGCTGCGAGGTTTCCGACGGATTTTGGATTAGTGGCAATTGAGGATTCGGTGAGAGAGGTACTGGTTGAGGAGTTTGGGGATTTGGAGCTTGTTAAGGATGTGACAGTTGA
Organism: Echeveria elegans; assembly: GCA_035048345.1. Taxonomy (NCBI): domain Eukaryota; kingdom Viridiplantae; phylum Streptophyta; class Magnoliopsida; order Saxifragales; family Crassulaceae; genus Echeveria; species Echeveria elegans. The sequence goes on from JAWWMW010000952.1 coordinate 36,213, forward strand.
TCAGAGTTTTGAAAAGGAGATCTTGGAGGAGAAAGAAGGAAGTGGAGGGTTTGAGGAAGTGGAGAAGCAGCGTGGGAAGATGTTTACATCCATGTCATTTGATGAAGGAGACGGTCATTTTGGAAGACATCTGAATATGCAGGTTTGTTTCATTCAGGTTGCTGATTTTTAATCATTCCGTATAGGTTGAAGATGTTGTAAAGTAGTGTTGTGTGCTTTGCATAGGACTCATGGTCACGTGGGTATTTGGTGCAAATATTGCCGGCTTAGTGAAGGTAGTTGTTTGTTATAGATTCTGAGAATGCGATAGAGTGATCCTTTACTACTTACGAGCTATTTTAGTTAATTTTCTTGATATAGAACTTGCTGTAGTGACTTCGTCGTATCATTATGAGGAGATGAATATAATTTTACAAATAAAAAGAGTATGCGTAAACCTTATATTTCACAGGTAGAGTCTTTATTGTTAATTAGAAGATTAGATGTTTTTTTATAATTTTACTTTTGGATGGTTTTCTACAAGATTAGTTCTGCTCACTGTTCACATGAAAGGGTATAGAAAGAATCACCAGTTCCTTTTTGCAGAGATCCCAGGTCACATCTTTGTTTGGCGCAGATGCGCTTTGGAAGAAAGGATATACTGGAAAAAAAGTCAAAATGGCCATCTTTGACACAGGAATTCGTGGGGATCATCCACATTTCCGTAATATCAAGGTACTAACAGCAATACCCGTGCATATAAATTGTATCATGTTACCGGATGCTTTCAGTTATTATATTTAGATAGTTTAAACATATTTTATTTCATCCACGATCTATTTTCTTACTATAAACATATTCAACGACTGACAATAAGTTGATGCTCAGGAACGTACAAATTGGACCAATGAGGATACTTTGAATGACAATCTTGGTCATGGAACTTTTGTTGCTGGAGTTATCGCTGGCCAAGATGAAGAGTGTCTTGGCTTTGCACCAGACACAGAGATTTATGCTTTCAGAGTTTTCACGGATGCACAGGTAATGTACTTATGCAGCCAAAGTAGGTATAGTCTTTTTCATCCATATTGCTAGTGAATTTCAAGAAGCCATGAGTAGAATGCTATTCCCCATAGTGCATCTAGCAAACTTATGAGTGTAACTAGACGTGTGGCTGGAATATAGAGTTATGGAAAGAAAATAATTAATCATGTGAAATCCATGTTAACGTGCCGCTGCAACTTGCAGGATCTTCACCGTTCAGTGGAACCAAAGCTTTTTTAGTTAGATAAGTTAATTCTTTTTGATAACACACCCCTGTGGCTTTTCAGCGCAGAGATCCCACATCCCAAATTTAGATGAAATGCTAATTCAGTGCGCATGTGCAGTTGTGCACTTGTCTATTTATTATATTGCTAGGGAAAACTGATTGACCTATCAAAATGAGTAACTCGAAGACACAGCCTTGGCCTGACAAACGTGAGAGAGAAAACTGCAGTAGGATAAAAATAGAGCAGCAGCAGCCGATGATATAAAAGATATTAATAATACAGAGGGAAAAATATGGAAAGTGACTCCCCGATTGGAAAATGCTACATTAATACTTGTCATTTACACTACCATTAATTATTTTCTTGTACTTTTTTGTCTTTAAGATCATGAGAAATTTTTATTCAGCTTAGCGCAGGTATCATACACTTCATGGTTTCTGGATGCATTCAATTATGCTATCGCAACTGGCATGGATGTCCTTAACTTGAGCATTGGTGGACCTGATTATCTGGATCTTCCTTTTGTCGAAAAGGCAAGATCTGTTGATCACTTCTGAGGCATTGATTTTCCCTTGAGCCATTTTGGAGGATTTTGTGTCCTTTCAAGTTTTCATAATTTATTTTCCACTATGAGTTAGTTGCCGTTTGTCTTGTAGTCAGTTGTTTTTGCTGTCGAAGCTTTAAGGTTCTTAAATCTTGAGGCAGGGTAAGTAATGATGGGAATAATATAGGTTACTTGACTAGCATGGTGATGTGTTTTTAGCTGTTTGTGGAATGCACATTGTTTCACTCACATGTTAGTTGCTTTGTAATTTGTATGTAATTTGTAATCAAGTTTGAATACCTATCAGCAGGTCTGGGAGCTTACAGCAAATCACATTATCATGGTATCCGCTATTGGAAATGATGGGCCTCTTTATGGCACACTCAATAATCCAGCAGACCAAAGCGATGTAATTGGGGTTGGTGGCATCGACTATAACGATCATATAGCCTCTTTTTCATCACGTGGCATGAGTACATGGGAGCTTCCACACGGGTACTGCATCGAAATTAATAGATCCATATTCCTGTCTTATTTTGCTGAAGCCATGTTGACTACAATAATGTTTCTCACATTCCATAGTCCTTAGTAGTATGATGAATCATTGACACGTTAGTAACTTAACAATATGTCCTAACAGATATGGCCGGATGAAGCCTGATGTGGTTGCTTATGGAAGGGAAATCATGGGGTCTAAAATCAGTACAGGATGTAAGAGCCTATCTGGCACCAGTGTCGCAAGTCCTGTAGTTGCTGGTATTGTGTGCCTCCTTTTCAGTGTCATCCCTGAAGAAAAACGAACGTTGATTATGAATCCTGCAAGCATGAAACAAGCACTAGTTGAGGGAGCTGCTAAACTTTCTGGGTCAAACATGTATGAGCAAGGTGCAGGCCGAGTTGATTTGTGAGTGCTTCATATAGCAGTTTTCAGTCAGAAAACCCGATTTCGTTAGTCATCATTTCCATGTACCTAAACAAATAATGTTTTTGGTAATATATGCCAGGCTTGAATCATATGAAATTCTGAAGAGCTATCAACCTAGAGCAAGCATATTGCCAAGTCTTCTTGATTTTAGGGATTGTCCATATACTTGGCCGTTCTGTCGTCAGCCACTTTATGCTGGTTCGATGCCTGTAATGTTCAATGCAACTATTTTGAACGGATTGGGTGTTGTTGGCTATGTCGATGG
>JAWWMW010000952.1:69034-79316 GCA_035048345.1 Echeveria elegans
CCGGCGGAACTTCCGACGTCTGAAAATAATCCCATAAAATATCGATTACGTCTTCCATTAAGCCACTCGAATCTAACATCTCAAACAGACCCGTCTCCGGCAGAATCCCCAAATCCACCTGCAGTGCCAACATCAAATCTTTCAATTTCGACTCGTCCAACCCCCGTCTTTCACTTTCCCAAGTCCTTCAACGAATTCTTTCGTAATCTTCCAAGCATCATCAAATGATAAAGACGGCGGCGGTAGATGATTGAAACGACCCACTGAAGCTGCAGGCGGTGGTGAACTGGATCATCTACGTTGTTTCCAGGGCGGCGGAGAGCCGAGAGGAACGATGCCGGTGGGAGATGGTTGAGCAGGTGGAACAGGGGGTTTGACTCAAGTGGTGGTGGTCTGCTTCAAGACTGTAAGTGGACGAGAACGGCGATGACGACGGTCAATTTCGTTGTAAGTGGTCTGCTCTTGTATAGTAGTGTGGAGGAGAAGGTGGTTGTGGTTGTGGGGGTTGGGATCTGGTGGACTGGCCTTGATCAGTTTCTTGCACGTCTTGTTCTGAATGTGTGTGGCTTTTTTCTGCTTTTGGAGGTTTTTCAGATGAGGAGGATGATGGGTTTCCTTCTGAAGATTTCATTGTGGCTGAAGATGATTGCGCAAGACTATAACGCTTTGATCAGTTCCTTGCACGACAAGCTTTACTTCTGAGAAGTTTAAACTGAAACTGAAGCCTGAAGGTGGCCGCAAGACGACTTTGGCCACTCTCTAAACGTCAAAAAAGCAGATGGGTAGCCTCAGGATAGAACATATGCAAAATGATCAGTTGAATTTCCAGCTTCGGAGAATGCTGAATGTAAGTGATATATGCTAGTGACTAGTTTACCACATTACCTGGAAACCTGATTTGATCACTTGATACTATTGCACGCAAATCTTGAAACTCATTCTTGGAATTTTGTTACGAAATTAGAAGGTAAGTGTATTTAGCATGATACTGACCTTATATAGAAGGTCGAGTGAGACCTGAGAACTAGTAGACAGTTGGGTATTGCAGTTTCAACTTCTTAATGGTTTGCTTAGTCCTAGCTGATTGTGATTAAGGATTTTCTAACATATTGTTGAAGTTAAAACACTTTTCTGTTTAAGGAAATTCTCAAATTGTACATTTCCTGATAAAGCAGACCTGTTAAGCGAGTACATACTTATGTTCATCTTCATGTTTCAGCCAGGCACGAGTGGGATACTGAATTTGAGAAAACTTTGTTAGAGATAAAAAAAAGTAAAAAACTGTATGTACCTGACTATTATAGAACAGCGCAACATTTATAGTGACAATATTTGTTGTCAATTACTTTGGATAATCACATAACAACTGACGCAAGTGCAACGCAGTTACTCAGCATAGAAGGAAGCAGGAAGCTCAGAATCCGAAAGATGTTGCACTGAGGACTAGAAGAGCCATCATTAGAGACATTGCAATGCTGGTTGCAATTGCGGATGCACCAGAGCCAGGAGTACCTGCTGGGGCAGGATTGGCGCCGTCAGGTGTTGTGGAGGAACCATCTTCCGCAACTTTTGAGATTGGAGGAAGTGGTGGGTCGACTACATCTGCTGCGTCTAGTGCTGGAGCTGGCGCAGCTGCTGGTGGTTGTATTTCTGGTTCTAGGAGTCCAATTAGGCCGCCGATTTGAGCTGGAAGAATGGTGAAGGGCAGATTGGCGTTGAGATCAGAGCATGGACTCTCTGCATCGAAGGTCAGACGAGTTAATTTTATTCATCAAAATGGTACCAATGTGTGTGTTTCTTCTACTTTATATGCTTATTTGAATTCGTAGGGCCTGGATTCGTATGAAACTTACTCAAGTATGCTGTTGCAGTTGCGGGGAAGTCGACGACAAGACCATCAACTCCAAGACCAGAAATGTAGGTTGCTAGTTCGACCATGGGATCAGCGAAGAAATCAAATGGAAGAACAACATATTCATTCCTGAAGACATGCGCATAAACTGAGATGTTAGCAGCATGCATTTCCTGGACAACGTTGGTCTGAGCAGTGGTGAAGGACATTGTGCTTGCAACCAAGGAAGCTCTTAAAACATTTATGGCATTTGCATGTTTCTTGATCTCTTCAATAGCTGGCTTTTGGATATTGCTGATTATTTCCTTGATCGTTAGGACTCTCTGGTATGCTTGAACATTTTGGAACTGTGCCAACACTGATGTATCGTCTGACTGGATTAGAACCTTTTGAGTAGACTGCTTGTCCAGAGTCGCGTTGCTCAAGGCGTCAGTAACTGCTTTAACAATGTCAAGACCCTTCTTCGAGGCCAGGTATGCTGCATTCTGTTGTGTAAATACATAATATTATCAACATCTGATGATTGGATTTCGGTGAAAAAAATTGTTAGCTAACTGCTCGAGAGTCTAGACATTATTTACCTCGATGTTGATCAGAACTCCACCAGCGCCTTTTGTCTTGGCTAACTCAAGGAATTCAGTGAGAGAAATAAACTTGCCGCTATTTTTGTGTGCAGGGTCTCTTTGCAAGCCGGATGACTGAGCAACAGGGCTTGTGAGTTGGGCTGGAGAAAATGGAAGTACAAAGTAGTTTCAGACAGTTCAGGTTCAGCAAAAAAAGACTAAATGGAATAGCGAAAAAACTCTTACGCTTCAAGCTTTGAACCTCGCTCCAAGTGAGATCAAAAGAGAAAATGCCACTGTTTGGTTGGATTTCCGGAACTGTGGTGGACTTGGACATGAAAGTGGTTAGAGCATCAGTGTCTCCAGTGACATCAATCGTGTCTAAGCAGAAGGCAACTCCATCTTTGGACATTTGGACCGAGCAGTCTATAATGTCCGCTCCGTCAGCGATGGCCTGCTCGTAAGCCAGATCCGTGCAACCTGGATACACTCCGCTTGCTCCATTGTGAGTTATGATCAGAGGCCCACCTTTTCTAGTACCATTCTTATTGTTTGAGAAGCAAGATATGGATACGGAGGCGGTGGAAGGGAAGTCAGTTAGGAATCCATCAACAGCAAACTGTGAATTATCAATGAACTGAAGGTATTCTTTTGATGGATCAAAGCTGTAGTTATAGCTGCCAGGCTGATCATTAGCGAAGCCTGAAGCGTAAACTTCCAAGCCAAGCTTGTGAGCATCTGCAACAATGGTCGATGGGGTACCAATCAAGTATCCGTTTTTGTCAACCGGCCAGATATACTCCTTGGGGACCATAATTCCTTTGGCAAATGACGCTACGGAGGCCAAGTCATTCGCAATATCTCCGTAAGTCTTCTTAGTGGTGGGCTCAACCTCATCCGCATCCTTGAAGTTGAAGATGAGCTTTGTTACCTTGGCTGTTTTTCCATTCAGGCTTTTCAAGAACTCAACCTCGCTGGATGATATGTAGCCGATTTGAAGATATCTGGACATACTTCGGATGTAACCGAATGGACTTTGCTTTTGCTGCTGTAAGAACATGTCGTACTGGAAGGAAGCATATCAAAATGATCAGATTACCCAAAGTAGGAAGTAATAAAAAACGAATCTTAAGGGAAAATGGGAAAGGCTTGGCATACGTCGACATTCAGCCAGAGTATATTGCCCTTGATTGAGGCCATATCCTCGACGGACGATGGCGAGTACATACCATCCCAAGCGCTTGGTCTGGTGTAAATGTTCTGCACCACTGTAACACAGACGTTTACGTAAGAGACTAGAGGCATAATGTAGAGGAAAAACACAGAAAAATAAAAGTGATAATATGAAACTTACACGACACGTTCTGGAAGATCTGATCAGAGGTGAAGTCCAGGGCAAACCATCCGGTAGTGCTTTGTCCATACACATCATATGTCTTCTTGCCTTGTGGAAATACCTGAGCTATTGTTGTCGCATTTTCTAGCCTTAGACCGCTTAGACAGAACCCGATGCCATCTTTTGTGATCTGCAGGTTACAGTAGAGAGCAGAGAGCGCCAAGCTGTTGCCTGATGCAAATTCATTCGCATACTGACTCGCTTCAGGAAATACACCAGAATATCCGCCTCTAGCTATCACCAAAGGTTCACTACCTGAAAAGAAACAAAAGGTCCAGCTTTTCTCATTCATCAAAACTCATTAGTGTTGTATAATATCGAATGCGATGATTCAAATTTAATTGTTGTTGATCCCACCATCTAAGGTCAGCCATTTTGCAGAACTCGACGGGGCAGGAGTGGCCGGAGGTTTCTGAGCCAGACATGAATGCATAAGAAGAGACAGGAAGAGAGAAAACTTGATCATTTTCCACCAATTTTTTTCTGCAGTAAGAGGAAGAAGAATGTCAAAGCCGCTGTTACAAATCATTGGGAAAACAGAAGAAAATTGAAATCCTCAGAAACATTAATTTTAAATATTAAGTGTCAAAAAAAATTTCGGTTTCTTGTCCTGATCATTAATAACATTTCCTGAGTCTAATGCTAAAGAATTTTATTTTTGATTCGGTTACAAATATCAAAATGTGAAATACTAAATGCATCAGGAATCCAACAAAACATACAAAAGACACTTTCTGGCAAACTAGGCATAGCCATTACCCCCAAAGATATCCGGACTTTACATCCAGAGAAGCACAGAAAAAAAAAAAAAAAAGTTCATTTGTTGTGGGAACAAACAAACTACGGGAACTTTATCACGAACCGAAGGCACCCGAATGCATCAAACCATCCACAAGCGAAACATCGACATTCACTATGGTCTTATGCATCATATATACAAGCGTGCGATAGAGACAGAAATCTCAAAAAGCAACAAAGATTTAGAAGAATTACCTGAACCTGGACTCAAATGGGTATGTTGAATTCAGAAAGTGATCATGTAAAGTTCCTATCTAGTTTCTTGACGGAGAAAAAAAAGAGAGAGAGAAGAAGATAAAAAATGAAGTTGATGATGCGGAACTATTGCAGGGAATGTGACGAGGAAAAAAGAGATTTAAATGAATGATTAAAAAAGTGACTATAAATAGCAAGCTCTCTGAATTTTCTCATGAATTTGTTGGTTACAATTTCTCCAACTCAAACTCCCTGTGGATCTAATTTTGACCATTTTTGTTGCAAAATCTTAACTTGGGCATGTTTGCCGTTTGCAATGTCGTTGGATACGTCCTGCGATGTTTCTTCCCTTGTTAAGTATTTATTATATTTTAGACGATATTCATAACAGGTAAAAAACTTTGCTTTGGAACCACAAGTTCAAGGGTTTGAACACCGCCAATGACATTCAAATAAATATTTCCAAACTAAAAGAAGAAGAAGTGAAACATGATGAAAAGAACGTGAAAAGTTATTTTGTGTACATTTTGTTTTAAATAGAAGCATACTGTGATTCAATGTTTGATTCATTACTCTTTTCTTTCCCAAGCAATGTTTTTTTTTTGAAAAGGAAGTTTATTTCTGTTATATGAATCTCTTTGAAAGAGATTCCAACAGAACATGAAAATTCTAGTTTTTATGTTACTGTAAATCTGCCTGCCACAGCGTCCTGTCAGCGTTAGGGAACCTCCATGACACTTGGTTGAGTTGTTTTTGGTATGTTTTCTGCACTGTAAAAATTATTGGTTTGTCTGTAGTTTACCTTATTCATATTCAGCGCCGGTTCTCATCCACATTCAGGATATTAATTCACGCACTCAAAAAATGTGATCATCTGGTTATAAAAAGCTAACCAGAATCTTGCTGTTTGTTCTTTTGTTTAAACTTGTGTTGCCTTCTTATGTAACCTCCTAATCCACGGATAAAGAAGTTAACTGAATACTGTTTTAGCTGTTTCAGGCCTGGATAATCTGTCAGTGTTTTTTCTTTGCATGTTCGGTATGGTAATGTTTACATTTTCTTCAAAAGAAAGCATCAATTTTCTGGTTTAATTGTAAAATTCACTTTTAAGTCCTTGAGGGTCTGATTGTGGAAGCAATGATCTTGAACTGAAGACTGAAATGCAGAAGCCATTTGTTCATCTACTGACTGACGGGCTGCATCCCACTACCAAAATGAGGATGAAAAGTGCAATTCAACGGCTGAAATCTGTGAAGAAACGATTAGTTCCTGCATTAGTTACAAGAATTTCCACTGCCTCTGGATCAGCACCCTGTACTGGGTGACCTCTTGTCATCGTTTTCTACTGTCAAATTTTATACGCAGTTAGTTAAACATAACAGCAACATTTTCTTGGTAATGAAAAGATTTTATTTTTGCAAAACACAAACTGTAGAACATATAATAGAGTGAAGAGCCACACTAGACAACAGTAAAGATACATGCATAAAAGTTTCCCAGCAAAAATGAGAGGTGCAAAACGCTACGTAACAACACTGATTAAATAAATACATGTGGCAGAAGAATCACACAATCTGTTGGATTCTTCAACATGCAGCAAGGTCAAGCAATACGAGCTTCAGAGGCCTGGAGCTGGACCGTAGGCATCAAAGTTGAATTCACCATCAATGAATATTGATGATGACTCATTATTTTCCTGCATTTACTTAAGTTTAATAAACATGAGATCAAGGATGATGACCAATTATGAGAGATTTAGAAGCGTACCGGTACGGTTATGGAATTCATGATATCATCCATAGACTCGATGGTGTTGGAAATGAAATCGCCTTGCGGGAGAGTGACATGTTGATGGATGCCAGTCTGCTGTCCTATAGTCTGAGATGCCGAGCCATGGAACTGTCCAATGAAATTGTCATCATTAGCAACTAGACTGTTCCGCGCCATGGGTAATGATCCCATGATGTCATTGCTGCTGTTGGGTGCGGTGGTGGGGTTAAGAGACTCGAATATACTGTTCAGATCCTGGCTGTAGTTGGGCTTCTTGTCATTTTCCAATCCCTGGGTCGGTTGGAAGGTTACATTGTGGCCGAGACTAGATGACTCTCCATCAAGTGCTGACATATAGGGTAAGCCTAACAGCAACTGCTGATTCCCAAATGAAGTATTCCCATTCATCGGAAGTTGGTTCTGTGTAAATGGTGGACTCATTTGTAATGGGATCTGAAGATTTGGAACAACAGGTTTCCAGCTATCATTAAACCCAATGTGATCCGCAAACCCTGCATTGGAAAAGCCAGGGATGATGCCTCCATTCGAAAATTCCCCAGTAACACGAGAATGACTAGTTTGCAAAAACTGAGATGGCCCAGATGCCATCAAGCTACTGTTAGTGTTAGAACCATTCATCAGCATCTTAGGATCCACAGAGTAGTCAGCAAGTCCTAACCCGGTTGTGCCATGGCCACGATCGTAACAGCCCAAATGAGTCCTGGCATTTCTGGCCAGTGGCAGGGACTGCTCGAACCCGCTGCTCATTTCTTGGAGTGAATTTCCATTTGGAAATGAAGGGAGGCCATTATGAGGTCGCCGCTTGACCTGAGTACTGATGGAGTTTCGCAAGTTCTGGCCAGACTGGATTAGTTCAGACGATGAGATGCCACCGATGTTCAATGGTCCACGAAGGAACCCACCAAGTCTGGGAGCAAAATCAGGAGGAATTGAGTTTGGATATCTGCCTCCGATGTAGTTCATGGCCTCAAACGAGTTTCTTGCTCCCAAACCTTCAGGGGTGTTCTGTTCGGCCTCAAGCTTTTTAAGAAACATCCTGTACTTCTGCCAACCCGAATGACAACACACAATATCCAGATTAAAACTTTGTTTTGCATTCAGAACGCTTAACAGGCTTGAATCAAGGTCATGGTGAAACTAGTACCTGAAGGTGGCTCGCTATATTTTCCCTGGTGAGAGCAGTATCAGCGTCCATCAGCTCAAGGATTTTCTTGGGAACGGCCTCTGCAGCCAAAAATCACAAAAATAGTCAGCAATGTCATTCAGAGGCGAAAGAATATGAGTATGCTAACTAGTCGCAAACGACTCACTATCAATGCCTAGATGGTTAACTGCAGCTACAAACTTCTTGTGCAGAACCGCATTCCAAACAACCCTAGGCTTCTTAGTTTTCGGCGCTTCATTGTCATGGCTACTGTCATCATCGTCTTCAGAGTCACCATCATCATCAGTTTGTTGTTGGTCTCGGGGCCTTTTGTTACTAGTATCAACTCCTGCATCGAACACAGTGTCTGCAAGTGCGCCATTCGCACCTCTCTGATTTAACTTCGCTTGATATTCTGCTCTTTTCTCCTTAAGAAGATCCTTACGCCTTCTAAGCACATGTTGCCAAACATTTTGAATTCCTTCAAGCCTGACAGGCTTCACTAGATAGTCAACAGCACCGTGCTGGACTCCTTTCTGAACATACTGTTGGTGGCTGTAGATTGACATCACTGACAAATAGATCGACAAAAAACAAAATTAAACAAACAAGTCTCATAATAATTTAACTACCAACAATAAAAGCAAGATATTAAAGTTGATGATAGCTAAGAGGCGTGGCCTTACTGATCACAGGTAAGTCCATTTCAAGCCCTATTATCTCTAGCAGCTGGAAGCCATCGATTTCTGGCATCTGTACATCAGTGATCACAAGGTCAAAATCGTCCTTGTTCTTCCTCAGCATCTCAATGGCTTCGCTCGCATACAATGTCGTTGTAGCTGAAAAACAAACAAATAAATCCCTACCTCAAAACCCTCATTCTGAAAATATATGTGGAGTTTTGAGAGAAATAAAAAACGCCAAAAACGGCCGTGCCAGAGATACACAGAACATGAAATTAATTAGGCAAAAACAAGATTACACTTATGAACCGAACCGAATCACAAATCATAACTGAATTCCTAAATAAGAAACATCATCTATGACGCTATGTACATAGTCAGCTCGAAGACTAAACAATTTACCAAACACAAAATACGACTTAAATTGTGCTTCCCATATGAAGAACATCCAAATGGACACGAGTTCAAACTCAGAGCCACAAACAAACCATATACCCGTTTTCATATAACACCAAATCTGGCAAAGAATCAATAGCAATAAAGTATGCAGCTTGCGAGCCTTGTAGACAGAAAATTCATCCACCAAAACACAAGACGCCATTTTAAAGATAACAAGTTACCCGAATGTACCATACTTCTATATTCAAGATATACCGAATTGACAAACATGACTAAAATAGTAAAGCACATCGATGTAAATCTCATAACACTTTGTTAAAACTTCAGGTATCAAGATAGAAGCCAGTCCCAACGCGCGCCAGATTTCAGAATCAAACAAATTTAAAACAAAAAACTCAGACAAGCTACCAAGACTAAACCGAAGACGTTGCAGATCAAATATAACCAAGTAACAATAACAATCAAATTCAGATAAAAACAGCAATTGTTAAAACTCCATGCATATCAACTTTAAGCGGAAATTTAAGACCTTTGAAATTGCACGTTAGCAGCAAGTTCTCGACCCAAAGCAGACATGTCTCATCATCGTCAACCACTAGGACTCTAATCCCTGCTGGAAACTTTCTCGGACTTTCTTTGGCTTGTGGACTCATTACTGCCTTCCCCTTGCTCTTCCTTTCCCCTGTAACACAAAAACCACATCACACGGATTCAACGAACCTGAAATGGCTTTAAAAATCCCAGCAGTGACGCCTACAGCCGACCGTCTGCGGCAACGCAAACTCAACAAAAGAGAAGCCATAAAACGTAGACAGGGTCAGATTCGAGTAGCAGAAGTGAATTAACACCACGATGATGAACAGTGAGAAAGTTTCATCATCAGTGAATCAATTAACACACAAAAATGAAAAAAGCTCGAACCTTTCCATCACTCTCGCTTTCACAAACCTTCTACACATATTACAATTAACTTTTTATCGATCATTTTAAAATGTTTTTTACAGAAATGGAGGAAATGGGACGTGACCCACTACGAATGAGGTGGAGCAAGGTTAGAAAAGCGTCACCTTTAGACATACTGGAGTGTTTTGAAGACGACCCAAATGCTCAGATGAGTGAAAATCGAGATCTAAGAAGACGATTCAGGAGCAGGCAAATTTTGCAGAAGAAGAGAAATTTGAGATTTTTTTTGAAGGTTTGAGAAAATCCTTCTTTCCGAGTGACTGAATTTATACTGAATATTTCGCTGTTATTTTTCTGGATTTTATATATTCATTAATTAATGATGATAAACACTGTAAATTAAAAGGCGATAATATTTTGATTTTTTTTTTGGGTAAGAGAGGTCGTGTCATTTCTAAATTTAGAGGTATTAATTTTTTCTCTTTATATTTGATTACCTTATATGTATTCTCCGTTTTATTACTGGACCATGTCTCGAATTTTTCATTACAAAATTAT
>JAWWMW010000957.1:624-11918 GCA_035048345.1 Echeveria elegans
GTATTCAGTCTATAATTATATGTATAGTGTCTATGTGATATTTTAGTTTTAAGCGCCGTTGACAATCATCTTCAAATGAATATTAAATGAAGAATATATGACTCAATTGTATTCAGTCTATAATTATATGTATAGTGTCTATGTGATATTTTAGTTTTAAGCGCCGTTGACAATCATCTTCAAATTAATATTAACCTGGGATCGATTTTTGTTAACTCAATCATCCCAATTTTCTCATCAAATTTCCTTCATGGGTGTTATAGATTTGGTTATTTGATTTTGTAAGGTCAAAACAAGAGAGAAGCCGCAACGCAGCAAAACAAATTAAATAGGGGGAAAATATATTTGAATTGTTATATTTAATCATAGTGCGGTTGTTTTTTTATATATAATTTTTTATATTTTATTAAAGATATGATAAAAAAAACCTGGATCGGGGCAAAACAAAGGGGGGAGTGAGACACTTCGACATACGGAAATAAAGCAACAATTGAAGCGAGATGAGAAAAATGAGCACAACGCCGACTATGGAGCAAAAGGTTATCAGAGAAATAGCTAGACACACCCGAGAGGACACACACCCTTTTAAGATTATAGATGAAATCAGGATTTTTCATAGTGCGGTTGGTAACCACTCTTAACATTACAATTGCCAAATTAGGCGTTGTAACATTCAAGGCTGAAGTTCCTAAGTCAGCCTTGAATGCTGTTGGAAAACGGTCTTAGTGTATTAAGAGTGTTGTTCTTAACCGAGTCAAAGTTGACTTAAACACACTTTTACTTTTTTTTACCCACCCGCAAAAGCCCCACTTTAACACCCATCAGAAATTTGAACTTGTGACATGTGATTTATAATACATCATCATAATCACTAGGCTAGCCCTGATGGACAAACAAACTTTCACCTACTACAACATAAAGGAAGAATCAACAAATTGTCACAAAAGCGGGATAATCTACCAACGTTCACATTTCACAACGTGATTTCAAATCTACCGATTTAATTGCAAAACAGATTGTCGTCAAATGATTGACACTTTGTATCAATGAGATCACAAGTTAGGAGCTTTGCATCTCAAAATTCAGAACTGCACGTACATTTAAATGTTTTTCCCCTAAATTGAGTCCGCTGATCTCAATCATTAGATTTAAAAAACATTGGTCTATAGTCTATACCAGTTCTAAATTACTTTTTTTAATCGGGTTTCTACTGGAACTGACCATGAAATGCTAAGGCTTGTGAATATACTGGGTCCAAAGTTCGTTCTACTGCAAACAGTTGAAAACTCAAACTTAGTTTTCAAATTCGCACTCGGAAGCAACACAGTTATGCAGGAGAGAAACAAAACACATTATGTCTCTGAACCTAGAATCCTTAAAAACACTTATATCTCATTCATCCATGCAATGTTGAAGTTTTGTGTGACGCAGAACTCCTACACCTGATGTGTTCCATTTTGTCAGTGCACTCTCTCAGAATCTTGGTGTAATCAGTGTTATCATGCTTCTTTTTGTTTCACTCGCTCCCAGATAGCGCCATTGTGCATCAAAACGACCACCACCCTTATGTTATATTAAAATTTGAATTAGGATTTGGAATCGCATTGCGTTGAGGTGATTTATTTGTTCATATTCAGCCGGGTCGCCGGAACATATTGTTCACAGTAGCATTTACATCTCGTTAAAGGGAGAAGAAGATATCTTTTGATTGAAGTTCTCAACAGTTGGTTACATATAGCAAAATAAATCTGCATTTCCTGAGGAGATAACATACGCATCTTTGGAAGTAAAAGTGTTTGAAAACACCAAATGAAGTTCAAAAGGGGAACTCTTTCTAGCATATCATGATTTCAAGCTCACACACTCATTTATTGATAGGGCACTTGTTACTTATGTGGGCTTAAATTGGGCATGACTAGAAATCATTCTGTTCGGTAGTAGCTCAAACACCGGTTAGGAGATCCTTCAAGGAAGTCTCACCTTTGGATAATGATATGCTCGATGGGTTCTCAGTTTGTGTCATTGATGATCTCTCCATGGTTTGTCAACCTAGTTTGATCAGATCAAGTCAATTCAATAGTAAAACTTCAGCTGACATGATTACAGTAAATGAGATGATGAAATCCACGCATATATTCCTCAGAACAAAGATTTGCAATAACAACAAGAGTAAAAGCACACACAAAAAAATGAATAGAAAAACAAAGAGCAGCAGGAACAAGATACCTTATTTAGCTACCAACAAGCTATGGCTTTGTTGCAAGAGGCTTAACTAAGTGGGCAACAATGAAGTATATAAGGAAAAACACCGTCCATTAAGATGACCAGATTCAATGAATTTAGCCATGCATAAAGGTCAGTTCAAAGTCTACTAGTAAATATAGGTGTCCTCTCCTGGCTGGGAATTAAGCATCGATACAACTTGTAGACCTAATTATGCACACACATTGCATTTGTGTAGTGCTGTATTACCTTTACTCCGGACACTTACTTTTTTTTTAATTGCATTGACAGTACATTAAACTTCTACTAAAGGCATAAAGACTTGTGTATTATTGTGTTTCTTCTCATAAGTTCTATTGCCGGTTTTCCTGGTCATGTACATCATATAAATGTGTCGAGTTTGTAACCTAACCACTCAGCTCTATGTCAGTTTTAACCCGTTCATAGTTGTCGCCTGTCGGCAAACTTCAACAATGTTTAGCTATGAAAAAAGGTAACCATTACCTTTAACTAATGTGAAAGTGAATGAATGGGTCATTCATGTCTTTTGGGCAAAACCAAACCGAAACAATACAAAACAGAACAGATCATCAGGCCCCTACAGAAGTTTGAGAGCCAGTACTTTATCAAGTGTTACTAGTTTTTTTTCTTTCTTTTCTTCTTATAACTTTATTAGGTTACATCACATGAACCAATTATGTATTGGATGCTTAGTTTGCGTATAGTGATTTTAAATATTAGACCTTACCTAAAATGGGATTATTAAAGTGAAGTACCTGTATAGAATCTTGAAAATAAAATGGAGTCCCCCCCGGCAAATCTGCTTAACGGTAGTACGGAAAATAACCATAGTTGACAGTTGCACTAGTATATCCACTAATACAGTGGGATACTTTTCGAAATCCTGAAAAGGAAAAGAAGAAAGACAATAGAAAAATTAAATGTTTCTCGGTTAACCTGGAAATAAACTTGTCGCGGTATGGACTTTCAAGGGTAGCTGATTTTGTTGTGTCACTGGATCTGTTTATTTTCCTCAGAAATAAAAAAAGAGGCTGTCGCACGATCTGCTCATCAGCTTGTCGAAGACAGCCCTGCATATGAGGCATTTCAGATTGATGTAAGTTGTAAGAAAGATAGTCAAACTAAATGGATGAATATATTAACCGAGAGTCTTGACCTTAATATGTACTAAGCACATTTAGGTGAACAAAATGACGCAACTAGAAGCGCATGTAAATTAAGTTACAGTAAGGTTAAAGCTGAGGGCTGCCCAGAAACCAGCATCTCAGTATATTGCAACTCTAGAGTTCCTTTTCAGATGTCAACTAAATTCGATAGTGCTCGCAACCCGTTTGATTCCTGGTGACATTTAATTAGTGCTTGGTGCACAGTTACTATGTAACGACTCACTTAGAACCACATATTGGCTGCCCTTAGTGGATATTTCACATGTTAGACGACATTCAAATCTGATTTTGTAGGATCCCTTGCAAGTAGCACGCGTCTGGCAGACACTCAATCTTTTACATGTTAGACGACACTCAATCTGATTTTGTAGGATACATTGGTTTACCTGAACAGTAACATTTATATTTTCTGTAGCAACTTTGTGAGAAGTGCCCAGCGACATATAAGTAACCTTTTTCTTTTTCTTTTATCGGAGTAGACCTGTGAATCGCAAACAACTTCTTTGAAGAATAACACCCTGGTTTCATAAACGCAACAGACATATGAGCATGCAAACTAGGTTTATCCACGGCATTGTTTAAACTTTAAAGCTAAAAAAATGCTCAAAAATTCAGATAAATCAACATTTGTACAGAGTTCTGACTACTGACACTCATCTTGTTAGTCAAGAAGATATATCGCTTTAATTGAATTCATGTTGAAGTTCCAAAAATGAGGAAGGCAGCAAGCAAATGCATTGGTGTGGCTTCCAGGGAGAAGTTATTAGAATAACAAGTTTGGTCTAGATACTCAAGTTTTTGAGCCATCACAACTCATTAATTTCCTTCCTTTTTGTAAGGATGGCTCACGTGAGTTACTCAATATGCATGTAAAAACACTTGCATGCATCATTGCAACCATTGATTCAGAAAATTCTATATGAGCAATTCTTGAAATATTTTTGATCATCTGCAAGGAACTGAACAGTGGCAGATACACATGATCCATCTCTGAAACAAACATGCAACCGAATAACTGGTTGCAGCACAGATTAGAGGGCAAACTGACTGCTGTTTTTCCATAAACAAATGTGAGAAATAAGACAACGGAATCAAACTCTGAATGCTCAGAAGCAGCTCGAGAGCTGATCTCAAATTAATTCCCTGTGCCTAAAAATTTGTATATATATATATTCGCAAACAATCAAAACTCATAACTAACTGAAACTTGAGTTGCACTATAAATTCCTCTATAACATGTGTTATATTTTCCTTTGAATAACCAAACACATAGTTTCATTTCTTCATATGTTCTTTCGTCCACTAAATTTTCCACAGCATAGGGTTTAAGAGTTCAAGCAGTTTTAAACAGTACCATAAACTGACAGCACAATCATCTAAAACATTACATTTTTATAGCAATATAAAGTTGAAATGATGTTTATTTATAGTAGGAGAAATCCAAGCCCGGGCATCATTTTGCCGTAGGAGGGGAGGATGTTTTGAGTTGAGAAATTGAGATAAGTAACCTGGGAAATGGTCAAATGGAAGTAAGGCACATTAAACTTGAATTATGACTTTCACATCATTGAAACTCGAGAGTATAAATGCCAAACTCTCAATCACTTAGTAAATTTTGTGCTTTGAAGTTATACTACCTTGCTTCAAGTAAAATTCATAATCAGTATCTAAAATTTACATAATTAATATTATGTTGTACTTTAGATAACCATTTTACACTATAGGTTTGGAGATGCTCTTAAGTAAATATACATGTTTTTTGTTTAAATAACCATTTTACACTAAATGCATATCTTATTGGTTTTTTTATAAGGCGATAATTTTTGGTTATTAACCCGTAACATAATGCGAAAAAAAAAAGAGATTGCACGCATGTTTAAAAGAATAAAAATCCAGCGTGAAGCATTCTTATTACTAGTACTTGATGCACAGTTCCTGACTGTACTTTTTTGTTTTGAAGTTTACAATAGATTACTTAAAATCAATATTATACCTACTGTACTCGTCCTGTTTCAATTTGCTTAGTTGTTGTGATAACGTCGTTATAGCAGCCTCCATCTGCGAGGTAGTTGTAGCCTTGACATTAGGCGCAATATTTACCACAACGTCAACACTGTCTTCCACATCACTGTCCTCTAAGTTCATATAAAAGTGAATCAATGGGAGTGGAGAAGGAGATTGGGAATGAAGAATTGGAAATGAAGATGATTTGGAAGGTGTATGATGTATCTCGATTGTAAAGAGGAGCAATGGAGGTGTCGGTTTTACAGAATGGAGGGGTTGTACGGCGGTTAACACTATTCCATAACCGTCAAAATGTGTTCTTCAATTACTAATAGGAAGATAATTATTCAGTTCTACCAGTTACATGTGCGTGATTTTTAATTTGATAATAAATTTATTTATTGCATTACACGATTACATCGATATATACCAAATTCTCAATTAATACTTTCGTAATTCTTTATGATTCGTACCATGTATGGAAAAGTCTTCCAACAACATATAAAAAAAGGTGGTAGATTCTAAACAATTTTGTACTTTTCTTCCTTCCCAAATATTCATATGGTTGATCATACATCATAAAAATACAGCTTACATTAATTTATACAAGCCGAAAGCTAGCTAAAAACATTGTCATCAAACAACGTCATAGAGGTACACTCACCTTTATTTCTAGGTGAATGTCTATTAAAATTTGTCTTTAAATAGATCATTATATTATCTTCTTACAAAAAAAGTCATCATCGTATAACATTGTGTCCGTGTGAATTTTCAGATGGACCATCACTCGGTTGGTTCCTTTTCACATGATTCTCAATCTCATCCACAGAAACAGCGCAAGAAAAGTGACCAAATGAGTCATCAGGTCGAGGAGAATACCAAAGAAGATGAAGAAGAAAGTGGATGGACTTCATATTTGGATTATCATTTCAAGAAAAATAATAATTGTTCGTCAAGTTGTACTTCTGAAAGTCCTTCTATGCTCTCAGATGCTTCTTCTGCTTCAGCTGCTGCATGGAGATCTAAAAGTCCTTCCAAGAAAACGCCACGGGGAAGCAATCAGAAACCAAAAGCCAAAAGAATTGCCGATGAGGGTTTAAAGGATACTGCTAGTAGTCAGAAGGGTAGATAATTATCTTCTAGTAAAATATATTCTTCTAATTTTAGTAACCCATATGATACTTTATTCTCTCTGTAAGAATTCACAATAAATAAAAATAGACAAATTTATGACAAGTATGTATTGAAATTACAGAGAAAATGAACCCTGGAGATTATCTGGATATGTAACCACAAGGGTGAGAAGAAATGCGCGTATATGGCTTCCGGTAAGAACCCCTTTACGATTTACCTCTGTGTATGCATATATGTAAGGTTGGTGTAAAGATCGGTTTGCCAGGCGACAGAGTGATTGCAACAGCGTGTGTTACGAACAGTACCAATAATTTTATGTTTATTATATTGGTTTTTATTAATTTTTTTTGCTCCTCATATTATTTAACGCATTTCTAATAACCAGAACAACTGTAGGAAATTATTTATCACATTTCTTGAAAGTTTGGTAGTAATCAGATTCCATTTGGTCGGCACTGCCAAAAAAAAACATATGGAATAGAAATTCATACTCAAGACAAACTGAGACAAGAGGTTAAGACGCTGTTTTTTTCTTCTTCTGTAAAAAATCATAAACAAGAAAGCTAGTCGCTGTTCTAGGGGTATCTGCAACATTCTGAATTTTGATGTTATAATCATATTAATTACAATAATTTCAGGGAAACCTGTCCAAACAATAATTTCACTGTCACCAGACTAGCTAAATAGACTGTTTAGTAGTTGAGATTAAGTTGATTATAATCGCTAATGATGTGTAGAGCGACAGATGAACTGCTGGACAAGACAGATTTGCTATCTTTAGCCAGCTTTGTTTTCAGACAGCGCGTACTCTTTCAAACCATTTCATTATCAGATTCGATATATAATCACACAACAGGGCCATACTTATGTGTTATGTGTCTCCTGTATGTCTTTTGTCTTTGTCACGCTCTCTTTATAATGTGTTGAAATATCTTAATCTTGTCTCCAAATCTTTGATAATCATAATTAATTATAGCCTGTTTTACTAAAACAATTACGTGTCGATTATTACTTTGTTCCACGTTTTGTGAGTTAGACCTGCGGAAAGGGACTAATTGTTTTTTACTTATTTTTCTTGATGTGTCATTCTTTTCTAATACGAAAATTCTCAGCTGTGAAACTTGTTTATTAGACTTTTAACATATCTATGTACAACAATAGGCTAACATTATATTCCACCAAGAAAAAACTGGCAGTGAATATTTCCGAAAATCGATCGAGCTTTTAGTACTATCAAGTATTAACTCGAAAACAATGAATTTACCGAATTACCGTTTTCATTCAACAGGTGGAAGAACACTGATTAACATTTAAATCAGTGATCTGGAAATTTAAAAGAAGAAGAAGATGATATGAAACAAATTACACTTTTATGGAAGATTTGCAAGTGGAGATTACATTCTGAGTTGCAATGAATACCGAATTGTCACAAGTGCTAAAAGCAGTAGCCTTGAATTTTATAAAATTCCCAAACGCTTATTTTTCCTTAGAGCGTAGAATCAGACGTAAAATTAATACTTCCTAGACCAACATCACCCATAAAGAAAGGATTCGACACGAGCTTATCGCCCATGACACTTATTGAAGCCGCCAGACTTACCTGTCCCCGAGCTGGCACCTTTTGCGACCCCATTGGAAATTTAGCTACAAAATATCACCATGATAATGGACATTCGCAGTAGTATTTCCAAACTCAAAGCTTTCGTATTTACGGTTCTTTATGATTACCTCCATGTCTAAAGTAGCAGCAGCATTCAAACTAAGCTTTGGAAATAACGATAACTGAATATTCTGTATGCCCACGGCGCGTGCACTGATCTCTGGATCCTTAGGCTTGAATACTGTAAATGCAAGCGTCACAGAAATTATAACGATGATGACTATTAAGATGCATGGCAGTAACACCACAACAAATCTTGAGGCCTCGTTGATTATGTCTTCGTCGAGTCACTTGAGCACTTTCCATGCTACAGATTTTTAAATCAAAAATTCTGCAGGCTCCAATCCAATGTATGATTATGTTGCCTATTTTCTGAGCCAGTGTATAGTCGATTTTATACAATACATTGAATCACTAGTGACAAATTTATAGTCATTTATCAGCAAGCTGATTGCCATTGTTGAATATAACAACAAATTTCATAATTTGATACTTTTGTTTACGTTAAATATTTGGGGTCAACATAATCTGATTAATCTCTTAATATTCACTTGTATTTTTCTGTAGTAGGCAATGCATATATCTACTGCTAATTCTGGAAACAGCAATAAAACCACCCTCTATTTTATTGCCTATTTTCATCATACATATTAGCATCAAGGCAAACAGATCAATATTTTTATTGAATAGAAATCTATGCATTTACATTAATTAACATCGGTCAAGTAAAAGGAAACCAACTAAGGTACAATGTTACCGAAATATTTTTTTTTTCTTTTCCTTTGAATTTTGTACAATGAATTCTTTTTGTAATTGGAATGGGATATAAACTAATTATTTTATAGCTTGACGTAGCTTGGTTAGAAATATTATAAAAACTATTCGTCCGATATTCTTATAAAAGTTAATTGTATAGATTTACAGCAGAGAAGTATATTACTAGAAGTGGCTGTGTGCTCAGTTGACAGTTTCTCTTGATGTTTCTGAGTTTTTCTAAGTTGCATTGACAAAAGACGAAACATTTCGAAACATTTACCTTCCTTCATCTGTCTTGTAACATTTCAGAACAACCAATATTAAGAACAAATTGATAATTTCTATTTAGAGTCCATAAAAGAAGAGGATATGGGAAGATAGCAAAACTCAGTTCAATGAAAAAATACAACAATCGACCTAAAAATGGAAAAAGTATAAGTATGAATTACATGGCTACACACATTTCACAGCAACAATTTTCTTTTTAGTTGACAATGGAACATTTCCTTTATCTCGCCTATTGTGTCAGTAAGGACGCCAATCTTGCTCATTGTACTCGTGGCTTTTCCAAAATCATAAGTATTTGTGCAAAATTATCAATATAAAATATATTTTTTACTTAATCACTTCTAATGTTAACAATTGACCACCTTGTTATCATGAAAAAATTCATTAATTTTTTTAAAATAAAAAAATATTAAAAAACTACATTAGTATAATCCATTTTATTTTCTTCATAAAAATCCTAACTCGTCTTAGTTAATTATGATATTTAGCACATTTTTTATATAGAAAATAACTTGCAACAATTATTTTTAAAAAAAACTTCTTACATCCTACAAGGACCAGACAATCATCTGACTAAAGACACTGATAAGAATAGGGCGATTCGAACACAAGTTTAATCATACTCCATCCGTCCCATTATATAGATCTCATTTGAAATCAGCACCACCATTAAGCACTTGACGTTTCACATAGTTCCCGGTGAGTGGATGATCTAGAAGTGCCGTATCTGATTGGAGCAAGCCCCTTCTTTGGGAAACTGAGGTTTAGTAATCTTCGTCAAATCGAGTGGCTGTGCGATAAAGGAAACAGATGATTTGGTGTTCCCTTGCTTGTACTTCTTCTTTAGTTGGGCAATGAACCTAGTGTTCAATGTTGGGTCTGTTTCACCTTTACCGGTGAAATTATACAAACGAGTTTCGAATGAAGTGCAATGAGCGATACCAAGTGTGTGCCCACCTGCATATCAAAAGTTTTAATCATTAGATTTAAAATACCAACAAACGGTACATAAATCCATCAAAGGAAAACTGATAAGCATACCGGATACACGTCAAGATCCTTCACTGCAGTGATGACACTGAATCCTCTGAGGCTAAGGGTGGGGGATGTCATCTTTCTCAGCTTAGTTGAGTTCGTGGAGTTCAACAAGACCGAAGCATCGCATCCCTGTGCAAATGAATAAATCGTGAACAATGAATCTATTAGGTCCCATTTGGTTGCGGGGAAAAATGAGAGGAAAGGAAAAAATAAAGAAAAATTTTGAGTGAAAATGAAATGTGTGTTTGGATGTAAGGGAAAAATGAAAAAAAATAGGCAAAATAATATCAAATTTTCCTTACAACTTTCTCATGGAAAAATCATTTTTTTAAAAAAATTCCCTCACTTTTTTCCGACAACCAAACGGAGCCTTAGTTTCCAAAGAAATATTTTGATACTAAAGTGGGTTAATATATATATATATATAAAAAATGAAAACAAAATTACTCGTCAAAGCAATCATGAAAATGCATTCTTAATAGAGGGGCAGCTAGAGGCCAGTCTCGCACAATGTATCTAGCTGTAATTCTCTTGACAGTAGATTTTAAACCCGGGCATGACTTTCTGTAGAGATCGACTTTCAGTGAAGCACCCACCTGAAGCTGCTACAAGAAGCTGAAAGATGAAAATCAAAGGAAGAAGCTTATTGATGATCGCCATTATGTGAGTTACAAATGTGGATAATACTGTGATTTTAGATAACTGTTTGAGTTCGGAATCATTCCATTTGGTATTTATAGCTTCTCATTAATTATGTGCATTTTTGAATGAAAATTAGTTACCTGCATTACTAGTTGTTTGGGGAATCATTGAACATTCTTTCCAAAAATCAAATTACATCATTTTATATTGTGTTATGTCCTGATTTGTTCTTTCTGTTTCCTTTTTGGGTGTCCCCTTCAGTTCTTCTAGTTTATTTTTTGGGTTTATTACCAAAAATCATCCGTAAAATATGAATTTTTCCGTAAACCACCCGTAAAATATGAAATTACTCAAAACCAGAT
>JAWWMW010000958.1:10701-24740 GCA_035048345.1 Echeveria elegans
GAGGTCTCGTCCACCACGTCGAACAAGCTCACCTTCCTCTTCCTCTCCGTCCCCATAATCTCAAATTTGACGAATCGAAAAACCCTAATTTGAGTATTTGGTATTGGCGAATTGGAGCGACGGAGGCGAACGGCGATTGCAAACCCTAGAAATTGCTGAACGCAAGAGGAGAGAGAGACAGAGAGGGAGTGGCGGCTTACGGACGATCCAATGGTTTATTTGGTTTGCGAAGAAAAATTTCTTTACGAATCGGTACCATAAGTTTTAGATATTTATAAACGCGGTCCGATTAGAAATAGGAAATACTGAATGGAAACGAATTGTAATTAGTGAATTATTTTGAGACTTGGGTTTAGCAATTGGCCCATTGGACTTCCACTAACTGTAAGCCCATTAAGGATTCTTTTTAATGTTACCTACATTTGCTATTTATAGAATAATTTTAAGTTTAACTAGTATCATGTGATATAGAAGACTAAGATAACGCGGTTTAATTTGATTATAACCGTTTATTTTGATGGTTGGAAATTTAATTTTCTGTATTTAGTTGTATTAGTCATGGATCCAGCGATTCAAGATCGATGATCGCTTTTACATTTGTAATAAATTAATCATGGATCATGTATTCCGGGCGATAGTCCCGTACTGTATACTTTAATGTTTAGAAAATTATAATAAAAAAAATTAAGTTTTTTGGTTAATCGAATTTGAAAATGAACTAGTACAAAATATGAAAATCAACGATCAAGATTATGTCCTATAATTTAACGTTTTTCCAAACCTTAATACGCTACTGAAAATGGTTTTGAAGCTGTTGTCAGCCAACAAGATAAAGGAAAAAAATATATTTGCAATTTGATCTCATTGTGACCTAATGTTTAGTCTCAAGAAGGTACTGTAAGTATTTGACTGTTTTTTTGTAATACATAATCTTTAATTTTTAAATTTTAATAATCGCATTTTTATATTTATAGCATCACAGAGCTCGGTTCATATTCAATATTTTTTTCTAATCGAGTTTGAACTAATAATAATAATTTTTTACTCTGGCATGTCAACTTTTTTCTTAACGGGACCTTTTTAGTGCTGGAATAAGTATCTGAAGGGGTTTTATATTTGATATATTTTTGAAACTCATGGAAAATATTTTCAATTGATGTGTAAAATTGGATTCATCCGCAAGTTACAGTGAATCATTTATTTGATTGAGCAGAACTAAAGGTCAGGTAATTTGAACAGGCTGTGAATATCATTACCAAAATCAATTTATTATCAGCCGCGATTACACAAATGTTGATAAAAATTATTTAATAAATTTAAACAAATCTAAAATTCAAAAAAAAAAAAAGATCCGAAAATCACTCGCTAATTTAATTGACAACTCAGTACAAAGATTTCCTACATTAATTCTGAAATCAATAATCCCAATATGTCAACTGGAAATATTCCTAAATCACTTTTTCCGTATTCAGAAATTGCAAATTACACTAATCTTGGAAACCTTGAGCATTTTTCATTATAAGTAATATTTATTTGAATTTAACCATATGATGCTTAATGTAAGTAAAAGCAATGAAGCCTCCATAGACATTCTTGAAGTGAATTGATTTTTCAAGTTTTTTGTATTTCCTTGGATGAATTAATGTGGATCATTTGAGTATTTGGTTGTTTCAGGGTTTGTTGATTTTTTTGTTCGAAGAGATCGATGGGCAGAGGGAAGCTTCCAATGGAGTACATTACGACGGAGAAAGCGCGCAAGTCGTCGTTCAAGAAGCGCAAGGAAGGACTAGTGAAAAAAATCAGTGAGTTATCGATACTTTGTGGCATTGATGCGTGTTTGATAATTTATGGTCCTCGAAACGACGATGGAGGTCCGTTGGAAGTTCATCAATGGCCGAAGGATAGTAAGGAGGTTGAGAAAATTTTAAGAAAATATGAGTTGAAAAGAAATGAGAGTTCAAGCAAGCATTTGAATTTAATGGATTTTTTTGAGAATCAGACTTGTAAATTCAATGAACAGATAGCGAAGACGAAGCGCGAAATTGCCAAGGCCAAGTTTGCTAAGAAAAGTATGGAAATTGGGTTGGAGAATGTATCAGCTGTTGAGTTGAAGTACATGTTAAACGCTGTGGATAAAAAGATCGAAACCGTTACGAGTAGGATCGAAGCGGAGAAGGAAAAGCAGAAACTGAGTAGAGGGATCGGTGCGGTGGAATTACTGAAGCTCGACGAAGAAAATAACGATCACAACGCGCAAATAAACAGCCAATTTTTTAGAGATGCAAGCAAGATTGACATTGTCAGTGAATATTACAATACACAAACGTACCTTGAGGAGCAAGTAACTGATCATTTCAAACCTCTGCAGCTGTCGGTGTCCGATTTCACCCCTTACTTACCCTTGCAATCTTTAACAGACACATTTCTCACCCAAAACAACTATCAAACGGATGTCATGGCTGACTACATTCCCTCATTGAACATGAATGACCAAAGTGAATACATGATCGGTGCGAACAGTTTCGGGAAGTTTCAAAGTCCGAATTGCGAGCATCAGTACTTTCAGACAAGTTTATACACTGCTGATGCGCTTAAAAGCTATGGAATGGGGTACCCATCTGTAGGATCATATGTTGCTGCAAAACAACAACAGCAAAGTGTGTTGACATCAGTTCTGCAAGGGAATTGCTTTCAGTCTGCAAATATGATCTGCTGCGCGTCCGGGGATTGTCACTGTAATTTTTGCGGATGGCAGCGAGAAGGAGGAACACCGGATAGCTAGACGATCGAGGTAACTTATTTTTAAGGTTATGTAGTAACATGTTTATCATTTTATTCTTCAACTCCATTGCAAATTTTCAATAAAATTCCTGTGTTCATTTTCGGGGCATGACCCCCCCTTATTCCTCTCAGGTATTGTGGCTTGAGGGTCAGCAGTCAGCACTCTGCAGCCGGCTTCTATATCACGTTATGAACTAATCATATATAACTTCACTTTCGGTTGTGTTGTTTTCATAAACTCCCTTCTGAACAGCCAATGTTTACATCAGATGTGTTATCAACAAAAACTGACGCATGCGAACCAAAATTATAAGTTAAAAACAGAAGAAAATGAAACCAGGTACAAGATTTTATAGGTATCAGCTCACACATGGTTCAACAAGAGTAAATCTGCGCTTTTTCTATCAGAAATTGGGGCGTCTGTGACGAGAGGCGGTACGAGCTAGTCCTGATTGGCAATTGTGATCAGACCACAGAGCCTTGATCTGATCTGCAGAGATACTAAAGCCATAAGAGAAGACAGTTTTCATATCAACCCACATCATCAATCATGTTAAGAATGTTTATATTCAATGAAATTCCATACTTTAACAGTTGAGAAATACTCACCCATTACAATTAAGCAATTGATTTCAGTACCGGTTGTAATTTCTTCCAAAGTCCTCTCGTCTCTGGCGCTGATATTTCTCATAACCATCATTCATTCTCGAGGGTACATAATTATCTGTGTAGTCGGGGTACCTTCGGTTGGTCTCCGTATGATAAGTAGAGCCAGTACAGTGTTGGTTTGCGGGAGAAGCACCCCCAGTGCCATATTTTTCAAAAGCTTGTTGACCACCACCACAATCATAACCTGATGTTAGACGCCGTGACTCCAGCCGCTCAGTTTGCCTTTGTGCATCGAGTTGTTTTTTCCTCCTCTGAGCATCAAGTTGAAGGAACTCGACCCATTGTTTTGCATGTGTGCTCCGAAGGGAAGACATTTTCTGAATGTATGACTCTCTAACCCCCCTGACAGCCTTCCTCCCATAGAGCCAAATAGTCAGACACGTTTTAAGAAGCAAAGCGAAAATTCAATCCAACAACCTTTTCACCTCGAACAAAGGGACTAGGCATTTTTTTTTTCATTCCATAAAACAGTGGAGAACATGAAGTTAACAATATCTTCAACTACTCTGACACTACGTAATGGAAAAACTTGTATACAATATTTGAAATGAGTGAAAGTGACAGTGCATAACATTAGACAAAATAGATACCCTACCTCACGGTGCCTAAGGTTCTCCTCATCTTCTTCCTTGTCACGTACAGCACTAAGATCTGCTGCCTCGCTTTTAAATTCCAACTCCAATTCTTCTAACGACTGAGGGAATTCAAGGTTCTCAGCCTTAGTTGGAGGCATAATTACAGACCTCAATCTCCCAATGTCACGCTCAGATGTCTTACACTCTGCTACATCCTGATTATGATTACCATAAA
This sequence comes from Echeveria elegans, assembly GCA_035048345.1. Taxonomy (NCBI): domain Eukaryota; kingdom Viridiplantae; phylum Streptophyta; class Magnoliopsida; order Saxifragales; family Crassulaceae; genus Echeveria; species Echeveria elegans. The sequence continues at coordinate 14,962 of JAWWMW010000958.1, forward strand.
TGGTAAATGTGTTCCCAGGGCATATGTGGCCCGGAGGAGACTTAGAGTGGCTTGAAGGACCTCTAGCTCCATTGCTCCCATAAGCTTCATTAAATGAAGAGCAGGTCAAGCACTTCATCGGGAGGGTAAGAGCAACACCTTTGGTGTTAAGAACATTCATAAAACCACATGATGCTACCCATCCATAGTGACATGTAAGGACACGCTCTTCCAGGTTACAATATTTGAAAGGAGGATCAATATTATATTATCCACCCACCAGATAGTCAACCGGCAACACTTCAAAAACAATTAATTTACCTTTTTGACGAGAGGAAACGGGATAACGACAGCAAACACGACACTAAAAACTCACACCAAGATGGCAATCCCTACCTTGCGAGGAATCCTTGGACATCCTTTGCAGATCTTCCACTGCCTTGTCATGTTTATTAGATCTTGGCTGAACATGTGTTACAATTCTTGGACTGGAATTTGATTTATGGGAATCAGTCTTTGCAAATCGCATGTCGGCATAACTTCTATCTGGTGACTTAGATCTACTAGTCTTACGAAATCGAGTCTCTTTCTCGGTGTCGTCTCTTGCATGGTCTATCATAACCTTCTCATGTTTATTATATTTAGGCTCTGACTGGGACATATTTCTAGGGCTGGAACATGACTTCTTGGTTTTAAACTGTGCAATGCAAGAATCAGAATGATTTGGATTTGGCGACTTAGACCGAGCAACTGCCGGACTGGAAGCTTCATTACTGCTATCATCACCACTTATTAGTTTGTGCACAGCATCAACACCTTTCGCCAATATTAGCCGGTCCTTGCCACTTACAAAAAGAAACTTCTCATCCAATCTTAGTTTACACCCGATTTCCTTTTCAATGTCAGCCATCACTTCGCCAGTGAAAAGTGCTCTTACATGATTGTCCCGTGCAGCAACTCTTTGGAAAAATTCTTTTCCATTTGCTCCTAGAGTAGAAGGACACCCCTATCAAGTGAGACAAAGATAGCATCAGAAATACTGACCCATTCCCTTGTGAGCACTGCATATGTCAATGCACTGCTAGCGCACCACAACGGGAGCTATTTGAAAGAAAATAAGAGGAAATTATTCATGAACTTGCAAATTCCTCCACATTTACAATCATACGTGTTTCCATGACTTGTAGTTAAATAAACAAACCCAAATTGCCAAACAGATTCTGGAGAATTTTAATACCTGGGTGTAGTGTCCAGGATCCCCACACAATTTGCATATCATTTCTTCCTCCTTCCTCTTCTTCCAATTTCTCTCGGTAGCTTTAGATTTAGCATCCCATGCCTTTTTATCACGGCTAGTAAAATCAGTTGGAACAGCATTAGGGTCTCGCTCTTCTTCTTCCTCATCAGAAGCAGAAAGTGACCTTTTATTAGCCACCGGTCTCTCTTGAGAAGTTTTATTTAGCACTGGTGGACCAGTATATTCCTTGTAAAGATCACTGAAGTCATCATCGTCATCCTCCTGATCAGACCGCCTGTCCATTAATTAACTCTTTGCACCCAGCTCCCGCAATTGCAAATTTGCAATGTATTACCACTTTCTTAATTAAAAAAAAAATCGAAACAGCCACAAATCAGCAGAGCAGTGAATATCATATCACAGTTCTTCAACAATAAATCCAAGCAGATGAGCACACCCAAATTCCTATCTTCTACAAAGGAACTACATAAAAGTAATAGTCTAAAAAAACGATTAAAAATGAGCAGCAAGACTAATCCCAAAAAAGAAATACATTAAAAAGCTTATGATCTGGTCAGTGGTCACTACATTAGTTCCTGAAAATGAAGCATCCGAGCGCCGACAGCAACCACATAAAAATCGGAAATCAATCAACAAACCCCTAAATTTCCAGCAAATCCAATTAATCTAACGTACCTGTGCGTATAGCGATGCTAGCGGAGAAGAGCAAGTCGACGAGCACCGGAGTCTAGAAGACGACGAGGGAGGATTGATTGCCAGCTAGGGCTTAATTTGGGATTTTTATTTATTTATTTAATAAAATATTAATGTTATTTTGTTTTCCCGTATTTGAACGTAATTGGGCCTCATCTATAGCACAGCCCACTCGCTACAGAAAACAAGAAAAAACGAATATACATTTACTTTGTAATATCAGATAATAAGTAGTACACAATTGAAGCCAATTTCGTCACAGTCATCCTAATCAGGCTGCACACTTGATTCCTGAAAATGATGCTGTGTATATTCATCTTTTGTTGGAAAGTGCATCTAAAAAAGCACTTCAGAAGCAACTGCTTACATTGCAAATTGCAGTTGCATATAAATGGCAATAGATTGCTTGTAGCTTTAGGAACAACAGTGACTTTATTCATTCGCAACAGCATTAACAAACATTGCATCCTATGCAGTTGCAGACTAGACTGAGGAGTGATAGTAGTCTTATCATTGCTTCACTCTCTGCTTATTAACTGAAGCTGATCAAGATGTAGTAGGTCACATTTCATGGCGTCCGCCAGACATCCTCTCTGCATTTTCTCCTCGCTCACCTGATTTTGTAATGTTAAAGACAATGAGTTAAAAATGTACAGGAAAACACAAGGGTTGATATATTTGTTCATAAGGTTATATGGAACTCAGATGTGAAGTTTGTAAAAGAGATACACAAATTACCTGTCCGAACTCTTATAACATCTGCCACGGGAATCACTAAAAAAATAACAAGCACATCAGATACTTGCAGGGACTCAGTAAGACATCTTAAAAGCCTTCCTGATCTACCGCAGGAAAAAAACGTAAAAAATAGGTATGCCAAGGAAGATTAACTGAATATCAATTTCAGTTACCAACTCACTTCATACCATCACTGGCGTACTCCTAACAAATCTACCCGTTCTCGAATGAAAAGGCAATTTTAACTAAGAAAATTGTATATAGTCCAATGGACAGAGGTGATATGTAACACTGATCAAAGTCGTGTGCTCATTTGTTAATCAATAGAATTTCACTCTGCAAAATGTATATCTGACAAAGAGGTCTAAACATTGAACGAAACTTACTACACCATACAGTGAGTTGATAAGGATCTTACCAAAAATCTTTCCGTCACCAATTTCTCCAGTTCGTGCCTCCTCAATCAACTTGTTTATAACAAGTTCAACCTAGACAAAAAAGGTTGTGCAACACATAAGTAGAGTCGCTTATGTAAATTTCCATATCGGTAGAAACTCTTAGAGAGTTACACTCAACAAACGATCTGTATCTTACATAGCCTCTTACCTGATCTTTAGCTATCACAATCTCCATTTTAACTTTAGCTACAAAGTTGTCCTCAGAAAATTCAGAGCCTAAAAAGCATATTAAAGAAACTTAGATTATGTTATCACTTATCAGTGTTCAGATTCCCAGTCCTCAAATACACCAGTCACCAATGACACTCCAAAATAAAACTCAGTTACACCCTATAACTCACCACCCTGCCTTTCTGGTAGACCTCCTTGAGCACCAAATCCTCGAACATCAGAAACTGTTACTCCACGGATACCTATCTTCAGCAAGCCCTGCAGTCACCGAATCAAAAATGTAATATAGTACTTTACTTTCGATCAATATTTGAGTTCCACTAAAATGTACTCCCAATCATAGAATTAAGCAGTACACGCTGAATCAGCAGCGAGTTCGATATTCATTATGCAATATATATCATTAAATTTAGGCAAAAGTCAAAACATGGACATAATTATGTTTATCAATGAAAGTTTATTAAACAAAACAGCATTAGCCATGGAGAAACTCTCACCGCAGATACTTGAGGAACTCGCCATGGCCTGAAATCACCAATTCGACATGCACAATACCGGAAACACAATTCAGTCAGCCAAACGGCAACCCACAGCCACAATACAAATCAATAAAACCTAAAATGAAAGAACACTCATCTGACACCTTCCTACCTTCACCAAGCCACACACATCTTAAACTACCAACAGAACATTCAGATTCAGATGACAGATGAGCATACCTGACAATGGCTTCCACTTTATAGAATTTCGCGTCAGGCAAATATCCTACACCTATCATATCATCAACCAATCAATCAATCCAAAATCCAAAAAGTTCACAATCCATTTACCAACTAAATAACCAAAACGCAGGATATCAAACGTACCAGGAGCGGCTTGAGCTTTGATCACCGGAAGAACAAGCGCATTTCCAGATTTCAAAAACCTCGCATTCCGCTGCAAAATACCGGATCCTCCGAATAATCGACGAATTGGAACAGAAGTGAGGAAACGAGGATCGGTGTGACGGAGACTAGCCGGAGTAAGGGCGCATGAATTCAGCGTCGTCGTCGCCATTTTTACAACCTCTTCGAATAATTGGATGAAGCTCCAAACTGCAATTACTAAAAGGAAACACTTTCGCGTCGCCTTATTGGGCCGCCGAAATATGCTTCACCGGCCCAGTTAGATCGTTGACCGTTCTTTGGCTAAAGGATAGCAAAAGTCAACGCGAGAAGAGTCGAAAATCGGAGAATGGCGGAATTCGTGTACCGGATCAGTACGGCGGAGGAGTGGGAGGAGCTCAAGAGAACGGGAGCGACTTGTGGTGGAGAGCTTGATAAGTCTACTGGATGCATCCATCTAAGTAAACTGGACCAGGTTCATTGATCAATTCAGATTTTTTAGATTTTTTCTTTGATTTTGATTTTCTGTTTGAGATTTTTGGTTTTTTTTTCCCTCTTTCTTATGTAGGTGCTATCGACGCTGCGGAACTTCTTCCAGAACTTTGATAAAGAGCTCTATTTGCTCCAAATCGACTCCCTGAAGGTATTGCAATATTTAATCTAAGTTTTTCAGCAGTAGAATGATGTCAACTTTAGAAGTTTATGCAATTGAGCTGTGCAAATTGATTTTCAGTGATGGGTTTCTTGAGATTTTAATTCCTGATTATTAATCCGTAGAAGCGGAAATGAAAGGAAATCATGGTTAAGAATACTCTCACATTTCACAGCTGTGCACTGGTGCTTTAATCGCTATCAAGTTGAATTTTGCTGCATGAAAATGAAGCGTACCGATGTTTCTATGGGCATCAGCTGGACTGCGCTTGAACTTTCATATTTTATTTCAACAGTCAAAATGGAAAGGAAGTGTTTTTAGCTAAATTACCTTTTCTATGCATTGATATGCAGCTAGGTGAGGGCTTGATTTATGAAGCTGTTGATGAATCCAATACTTTCCCCCATTTTTATGGCCCATCGCAAAGCTTTGCGCCTCTCCTCTTGAATGCGGTGACACGAGCGGAGAAAATAACTGTCTCAGGCGAAGTGTTCGGCTGTCCCTTACTTGACTGAATTGTATCACGCTTTGGGTTTAAACTTCCCTCTCTTGATTAATATCTTTCACTTCACTATTCAATGTGAGCAACAGTTCTGCTATGTCTTTTGCTAGTTTCCTCTTTGGATGACTAGTGGCTTGTTGTACCATGTTCTGCTGTTGAATAAAGAAAGGCAGCCTATTTAGTGTGGGAAACAATTCCTTGTGGTTTGGCTGTCATTGTATGCATGTACATTGTTGCCATTGTATTTCATAATTTCAGATCTTATCCATGCAGTAACGAATAGATATATGCTGCCAAGCCATACACAATGGTGGTCTTTACAGAGTAATCTTATGTTACAGATGTGTACTGTGAGAATCAATCTGTTTACTTGACAGTATAGTTTGTAGTGAATGATGGTGTTGTCAGGTTTGCTGTTCCAGAATTTCATCACTTTATGTTCTCAATCTCAGGTTTGGCTTGATATGTTTTTGCAAAGCTTGAAAAGCGTTGCAGCCCACGCGTTAATAGGTTCTCAAGAAATGGTTTCAGTGCCTGCGTTTTCAAGGCACGTTATTTTACATATAAATGAATAAGAAAAAGGTAGATCATAAGACAATTATAGTTGGAAACATTTTAGTCGGGAAATGTTCATCCTAATAACCTCTGGACAGAATGCTTACAGAAGCTACAGGGGTTAAGATTCCCGGAACTTCATAAGAGACTGTAAGCTGCAACCAATAAAAATGATAAATATTTATTGGAAAAGAACCTAATAGTCCAAGTAAATGGGACATGGTAGAATCACCCAATGAAGATCAACTTATTGACACTTGACATAGCAAAACTTACTTCCACTAAGCATGATGATGGACCTCTTGGAAAGAACCTAACAGCTCCTCTGTAATAAAACAGTGAAGTCTACAAATTATTAATTGAATCTGAAGTTCACAAAGATTACTGAACATTCAAAAAATGAATTACTAGTTCCACTCCATAACCTTATTGAAACTTTTACCAATGTTACAAAGGACATGAGTGGACAACTTGCATTGACATGCTTGCGGGGAGTAGATCCAAACAATTACGTACCTGTTAGCAAGACCTTCCACTGACCTCCAATGTATTTTTTGATTAAGAGTTGGCTGCAGAAAAGTATGATTAAATTGAAGTTCCACATTTCAGCAGCCATGTACTGAATTTCCCAACATGAGAATTCAACAACAAATATTTCCTAACCTGCAGGTTTCGAGCGAGCCATGAGAACTCTATGTCCTGCCCAAATGCTCTGTATTTCAGAGACCATCTAGACATGTCAGTCTTATCTTCAAGATTCTGTTTAATGAAAGCCAGTGAGCCGTATACATACAATATGAAAACTATTTAATCTCTAACAAATGCAACTTCCACTAAACACGAATTCAGCCGCACCGTCACTTTGGATATAAAAGGCATCCATTTGGGAATGGACTCACGGTCCAAGTAACAATTATATGCTACTGAAGCTGGTACATCCACTTCCATCTTCACCCTGCAGTATTTAACTCTCAGCTACTATTCAAGAAGTTGAATTTGAATATGTCACCGAACCCACGGCTATAAAACTTTCCACTTACAAACATAAAATGTTGAAATCCACCCGCTAACTAAGATTCCATACCAGTCCTCATTTCAGAAAATTCAGATCATGATTTTCAAACTTTTTAAATCACGGTAATCATATGATACTCAACTATCAACACAAATCAACACATGAACACCACAGTCTGCAGTCATATAGGTTTTAGATTTTAACCACATAGCAATACGTAGAATTCAAAACCCTAATCTGGGTTGGGGCGATTCATTCCACAAACTGACTGATTGAAGTAAAGATTCAAACTTTACATCACCAAACTTATGCTAGTACAAAAAACAAAACAAGCTACTGTATAACAGTTCAACTTACGTGCAATCCTGCCACTCCATGACCGGCGCAACGCGCCTAACTCTCTTCGAATTATATCTGAGCTTGAACAATCCATTTGGACATCTGATGAAGATCGCGCCTAGGGATGGCAGCTGCTTCAATCGGCACCCGTAACGGACGTTGTTGATGAGTTGAGCTTTGCACTTTTTATCAGCAATTCCGGCTGATGAGATGAGCGACGAGGAGCACGCGACAGAGATTGTGGACATGGTCGGAGTTGAACAGTAGGAGTAAAAGCTGATTGGCTGATGATGACGAGACGATGATGGAAAAAGTTTATGAAACGTCGGAAATTAACAGCCACCGGTGGATGGAAGTTTGTCTTAATCACAGTTGGACCCCTTACGTTTTAAATTATATTCAAACACGTCCTGCTGAGTGCCTTTGCAGCTCTTACTTTACGTCAGTTTATGCACCACTGAGAATCGACATTTCACCGCACACTGTTTGTGTTTGTTTGCACTTTATTAAGCTCGTACAATTCCCAATCAAAAAGAGAGAAAAATCGTACGATTCAACGCCAGCAAGCTTGGGTAGGGGGGCATCAAAATTGCTATTAGAAGAAGAGTGTGAAAGTGCATATTTGTGTGGAAGAAGATGGTGGAACTGTGATGAGATGAAGTGAAGTCTAGGGAACTCAAAATTGGAGGGCTACAACAAACACTACATTCTTGGAAAACGAGGCTCGAGGAGGGCGGGCTCGATTAGCTTAGTCTGCTCGCAGGAGCAATATGTGAATAATTTGAACTCGTGCTTCATTCCCAGAAGGGGCCAGTCTCTTTTCAAGCATCTTGCAATGGGAAAAGCCGCTCAGGCCATTTTGGGTATGCTCGTTTGAACAAGCTCATGCAAACTGTGTCGCTTTGTTGAAGGGTTCCATTTAGTATGCATTTCATGGCACCTGTGCGAGTAAATGGCTGAATTAATATTTGGGATTAACAATTATGATGTGTTTTGAATGGACTAATCTGGAGATGGAATTGCCAGTTCTGAGACATACCGTGAGTTCCAACAGGCTCCTTGATACGACCCCTACGACCAGCCTTGGTCCACAATTCAACCTTCTGTTCCTCACAAAAGGATAACATTAGCTAGGGCCACCATGACAAAATAGTTATACGAGAAAACGATTACTAACAAATATCATATGATAGCTCACCTGGAAGTATCTCACGTCTGCGGGGTTGTGGAACATGTAACGAACAGAACACTTCGATTTTGATACACGTTGAGGATATCTGCATTTCACATGATCCATATATATATTAGCCGTCCCTTGATAGTGAATACCATACAGTCAAAACTGAAGACTTCAGCCAAAGTGAGAAGTATACATACCCTGTTAATATAATCCTTTTCAAAGCTATTCTGTTTGTGTCGATGCTCTTCAAGGTACCGACAGCAGCAACAGCAGGTGACGCACTGCCCTCAGACTCCTTAATGGCTACTAGGGGGAGAGTAGGGAAGGACACGGGAGCATAAATAGAAGCAACAGAGAAACGTCCTTGATGAAGAAATCTTTCCATTTTGTGTTTGTCTGAACCGATGTTGTCAGATGAGAATATCGGTCTGAAAGTCCACAAGACATGAACACAATCAAACCGAAGCAGTGTAACCCCTCAAATTATATGCAACCAGTTAAGTTTTAATATTACCTAGCAAGAAACTGCCGAAACCCAGCATGGAATATTAATTGCTCTTTGGCTTTTATAGGGTCAATGTATGATTCATGCTTCTTAATGCTGCAGAAGTAAATGGCAACTGTCAGATACGAACGAAATCACAGTGCGTTAGAACAAGTTCTTGTGTGGATAAGGGAAGGCAGATTACCTGAAGTGCAGAACAGACATTTTTGATTCATGCTGCAACAGACCGCATGCTATTATCGGCATTCTCTTGGCATTCAAACAAAGCTTACTTGCAAGGCTCACTGGGACATCCTTAACATGAAGCCTCACGTATGAGTTAACTGCCGCCGCATCATCCCCATGTTCCTCCTCTCGGGCCTTTGCAAGTACATGCTTTCGTGTTCGGTTGAAATTTGCAAAGGAAAATACTCTTGCATATTCTTGGGGTAGAGATTCCTGAAATAAACATAGACAAGTATCAGGAACAATCTATTTAAGAGGAATAGATATTCAATTAATGTGAAACGTTACCATTGGATCCCACTCAGAGTTCCTAAATGACTTCAGTGCTCTATATTTGGCAAAACGCTCTCTGGCAGGAACATCTAGTGGAGTGTCAACTTCATCAGGGAACTCTGAGGAAAAAAGTAAATATGCGTCAGTATGATATATCCAAATCATATTACAATAAAATGTAAAAGTACAGCATTTGTTGGCAAAAAATGATCATATACGCAATCTTTAACAATTTATAATCAAACTTATAATCTGTAGAAGCCGATTCACCCTCATCTTCGGCATGAGCCTCTTTTATTCTTTGAATCTCCTCTTGCAGCTGTTCTCTTGTCATGTTGTCGTCTTCCTGCAC
>JAWWMW010000960.1:0-11269 GCA_035048345.1 Echeveria elegans
TGTGAAAACAAAACGGAGGGGTCTCATCTGAAAAAAGTGCTACAGATAGGGGTCTTTTTCTGTAATTACCCCTTTATTTTATTATTTTATGATTTTTAGCGATGAAAATCAGAGTTTTAGCGACGAATTTTTTTGTGAGTGTTTGTGTGTTGAGATGTTATTTTTTTATATATATATAGATTTTTTACAAATCAGATTTTAATTTTTGTAAACAATTCACCCAAATAGAATTGCGAGGCTTCTTCAGCTTCAGTTTGAGTAAAATGAACAGTGTGTTCTACGCGGAGACTTATCACCCGATCCAAGCCGGAAGCATCGACGGCACCGATGTACTTCCACACGACAGCGCTGTTTACAGAGCCCTCCTTTCTTCATCCGCCGGACTCTGTATCTCTCTATTCAAGTCCCTTCCTTTTTTTTTTTTCCAATTATCACTCCGTTATTTCAATCTATTTACTCATTTTGATTTTTCTGCAGATGATCCGTTCGGCGACCCTAGGGTCACTGGTGATCCCTATTGCAGCTTGTTCGTCGGCCGCCTTTCGCATCTCACATCTGAAGTTACTCTTAGAAAAGTACTCAGATTTATGTGTCTTTTGGTTAAAATTAGGTTAATGTGATTAACTTATTGTGGGAGGAAATTTTATTGGTGTTTTTGATAGGCTATGGAGAAGTATGGTAGGGTGAAGGACTTGCGATTGGTCCGTCATATTGGTAATTGATTGCTTTTGTTACTACGGGAAGTTTATCTCTGTTGTCTGCTAGGGGAATTTCGGTTTTCATTTGTTTGTTTTGATTTGTGGCTTTTGTTTAGTGACTGGTGCGTCGCGTGGCTATGCATTTGTTGAGTTTGAAACGGAAAGAGACATGCGCCGCGCATATGAGGTATTCGTCTCTCCTTTTCTTTTCTTTCTAAATGCAAGGCTAGAATTATGTTTCTTTTGCCTTATGCTGAGTCAGAAAATGCTGGTTGGTTCATATTACTGAAAGGTGGCCATGGTTGTCAAAATTCGTGGTCGCTTGACTCACTTGGAATGCCTCAGCAAGTGTAATATCACTCTAAAATGTCTTCATTTCTCAAATGAACACTCAGGGTGGAAGATCTTGTATTTCAGTGCCTTTGTACCTGATGGCTGTGGCCATCTCGAGTAGAGTGACTTTAAACTTGCACTCATAGTCTTTAAATATTATGATTCTCTAGGAGGCTCATCATTCAGTTATCGATGATTCTGAAATCATGGTTGATTATAACAGACAGCAGCTCATGCCTGGTTGGATTCCAAGAAGGTTAGGTAAGTCATTTTCTGATATTGACATGATGCGCCATACAAATTAAGTGCCAAAGTATCTTGCTTATTTGTTTTAAATTGGATTTTACAAGGTGGCGGCCTTGGTGGTAAGAAGGAATCTGGGCAGCTTCGCTTTGGAGGACGTGAGCGACCATTTAGAGCTCCCTTGTATGACACTACCTTGCCATCGGTTTACATTTTCATTAGAATATTAGATCAACTGGCTTGTTTTTTTTAAGTTTGTAAACAATAAACATAGATAATCTCATTAGTAATTTTTCTGGCTGATAACATAACAGCTTACTCTGTGATGCTGTATCTGAATGTAGCAATCTGTTTTTTATGTGACTGTAGGCGACCCATCCCTCATGAAGAATTGAAGCGACTTGGAATACCTCCTCCACCAGAGGGAAAGTACAAATCTCGATTTCAGGTATCATAAATAATTAAATATGATGTTTTGTTGGGTACATGATCAAGTTTGCGCTACTGTGATGCTCCTGCTAGATTTTGCTGCTGAAAAGTACAAGAAATTCACAAGCATGTAATTGTAGGTTCCATCTCCTCCGCGGAGAAATAGGAGTTCAATAGAAGAGAGGGACATGCACCCTGATAGGACCCATGTCAAACATTCTTCCAAGAGATATTCAGCAGAAAGAGAAAACTCCAGCAGGAGATCGATGGACAGAAAGCGTCACTCCCACCGGTTATCTAGTAGGGAAGCGGAAGATTACTCTCAGGAGGAAGATGGTCATAAAGTAAGGATCTGCCACTCCAAGAGTAGGCACTCAGATGACAAGGGGCATTCATACAGGAGCTCAATTGATTTAGAAGATGAGTGTGAACGGGACCAAGAGAAAGATGATCATAAAGAAAGGATCCGCCACTCCAAAAGTAGGCACTCAGATGACAAAGGGTATTCAGCCAGGAGCTCAGTCGATGTAGAAGACGAGTGTGAACGGGAACAAGAGGAAGAACATTCCCATAACGGAACTAACAAGGACAGGGTTGCGGATGGAAGCAGACAAAGAAAGAAGGATAAGGATGAGCGTACCCACAGGAGTTCAAGAGATGAAGATGAACACTCTCACAGAAGATCCAAAGATGGGGAATCCAGGAGCAGAAAGAGATCCAGAGATGATAAAACCAGGAGCAACAAGAGATCCAGTGATGACAAAGAGTCATCGAATAAGCACCACCACAGGCATAGTAGCACAAGCCATTCGCACCATAAAAGACATCGAGCTGACAGCACCAGCCCCTGACTACTTACATGTTGGGTGTGCGATTGAGCAACTGGGTTTCCATCAACACAACCAAGTTCTATATTTTCAAAGCACTGCCTCAGCGAACCAGCTAATGCATGTTAGTTACATTTTGTATCATAATCTTCGCGCACTTTCTCAGTATTCGGTAGATGCTAGTTATGATTCTGGCAACAAAGCGACAGGAGGTGTGTAATCGATCCATAATTTCAAATGCAGTTGCACTCATCCAACTTTTCATTACAAGTTACAATGCTATCATATTGCCCTTTTTTTTTATACCTTAAAGAGTTTTTCTTTTGAACATATTGGTGACTCCTTGATCAGAGTTACAGAGGATTCGGACAATAGTGGGTTGTTTATAGTAAGAGCATATGATACCGGAAACTTGGTCGTTTAAATATCCCGTTGCGGTGGTGGATATGGAACCTTCATAAGAGATTGCAGTGCTTTGGAAACTATGGCCATATTCGGTCTGTATTCAGCTTCAAACTGCACGCACAGCGCTGCCACTGCCGCAAACTGCAACGCGACGAAAACCAAATAACAGTCATTCATATAATGCTCAACAGCTCTAGAACGATTTTTGTATGACAATGCCAAGAAATAAATAAAAAGGGAAGATTCTGAGTATACCTTAGCGACTCCTTTGGCAGGGTACTTTCCTTGAAGTCGCGGATCCACGCATTCCTTGATTTTATTTCCACTCAGCTGCGGAACAGCCTAACAACCAAATGATCATCATACCAGTTGTTATTCGGAAGACATGAATGTTAGCGCGTGGAATTTGTATCAGAACTCAGAAGCAAAAAAAAAGGTTTACCCATGTCACAAGACTCTGCTGACCACGAGGCATGCTTGGATCCACTGGCTTTCTCCCAGTAAGAAGTTCCAGGAGAACCACACCAAAGCTGTACACGTCACTCTTCTGCGTCAATCTGCCAGCCATTGAATACCTGAGGGAAAATAAAACTTTGTTTCAGAGTCGTGCATTGATACTATGAAATTAATAAATTTTAAGCTTTGGAGTCTATGGTTACTCTGGAGCATGGTAGCCGAAAGTTCCAAGAACTTTAGTAGACTGAAGACGAGCAGCAGTGTCGGGGGACTGATTGTTGGGATTAAAATCGGCAACCTTGGCTTTGAAGTCATGGAAAAGGAGAATGTTACTGGATCGGATATCCTTGTGAGTAGATGGAGGTTGAAGAGTGTCATGCAGATATTCCAGTCCCTTTGCTGCGTCAATAGCTATCTTTACACGCTGCATCCACGTCAGCGGAGGTCCTGGCTGAGCTCCCGACACACCCTTTCTTCCTGCATTCCCCAAAACTTAAAGAAAGAGAACTGGAAAGTGTTGGAATAGAAGTTTGAACTTCCTCACCATGCAAAATATCATGTAAAGAACCCATAGGGGCAAATTCATACGCCAGAACTCGAACATTTCCTTCTAGGCAGTATCCCAAGAGCTCGGAAAGATTCTCGTGTTTTGTTTTCGAAACTTTTGACACCTGAAAAGGGTGATAAAAAAAAACTTAAAAGAGAATTTTATATTTCTGGGAAAATCAGTAAGGGATTTTGAACTTTTATGTACCCGGACAAGAAACTCATAATCAGAATCGGACTGCGGAGAAACATCAAGTTTTTTGAAAGCCACATCTCGGCCATCGTCTAGAGTGGCATAGTACACTCTTCCATATGATCCTTCACCAATCAATGTACTTGAAGAAAAATTGTCTGTCTTCATTTTTAGTTCATCGATTGATAGCTTAGGCACCTCGATAGGCGGTGGTGGGGAACGAGGGGTCTCATATTTGATCGGTGCAGGCACTTTTGATCCCCTTGGAAACCCTGATCAAAAGTGAAATGTAAAAAACCTGTTTTTGTTCTGAAACTTGAAATTCTGACAACCAGGGATTAACTGCATGTCTGAAAATGGAAATATGAAGAATCTTACCTACGGCCTGGTTTTTGATGGTGATGAAAAACTCTCTATCATTTCCGGCATTGTCTTCTTCATTTGCTGAGCAACAAAGCCATCTTTGTAATCGGCTGCCTGATTTCTTCCTTGTCAAGGTATAATGCTTTGCAGGATTGTCTTTGTTAACGTCCGCAAAGTACCCATGAGCCTGCGAGTAAGCCTGCATTGTTTTTACAGATGAAAAATCCTTGAAATTTTGCATCAACAGCAATACAGAAAAAATGTCATTAGAATACAAAACAAATTTTATCGAAGCGAGAGAAAAATGAATACCAGATCATATGGCTGCTGGTATTTTCTATCAGCAGCCATTACAATGACAGCTTTGAATATGATCAACAAAAGAGAGACAAAGATGCTTTCAGATCCGAATTCTGAACAAAATTCTCACAATTTCAAAACACCAAAACTACAAATTACTTCGTTTCCTGAAGTTAGTAAACCAGAAAAAAATTAGAGGAAAAAAATTCAACAAATACTATTTACCAAATCTAAGAATAACAAAACTCATTGTCCAAAAATAATCCAAATATAGAACTCAAAATGTAGTTGAAGAACACTTTAACCATATAATGAAGCTGCTACTACTAACCATCTTAACTCCAGAGTGAAATTGTGACTCACTAAATGACCAAAAATTAACTTTATTATATGTTTTTGAATATAAGAGTAAAACCAGCACCAGACAGGCAACATAAGTAGACAGCACGACCAAAAGAGAAGAAGAAGGTAATCCTTTTACATCAGATTTAGTTGCATGAAAGCTTTGATGCAAACTAGAACATTTAATCGAAACTTTTAACTAACTTTTTTTTTTTTTATAATTTAGGGGACAGAAGAAAAAAAGATTAACATTTTACTCAAAACTAATTATGATACCGAAATATATTTATTTCATTCATGGATAATATGATAAACTTTTTCAAAATTCTTTCCTTAATTAGTGTAAGTGGACATGTATTTTGATACATCCTAAAATGGAATAGTGAACCTATATTATGGAAACGAAGGGAGTGCTGAACTTGAAAACCAACTGAAGTATATTTGAAAAAATGCACAAAAGTGGACCCGTTCCGAGATGTAACAAGTTAATATAACAAGCCAAAGAAAATCTCTAGACAATCAACAAACTTGAGCTTTGGTACTATTTTCAGTGACTATTGGCTTGGAAGGACTGTTAGTGGATCCCTTGACTGCAGAGTCCTTGTTGAAGCTTATTAACTTGTTGAGAGCACCGATATAGGCTCGGACGCTGGACACTGTGATGTCCATTGCAGCTCCAGTGCCACTGTAATGACGGGAATAATATTTTGATAAATGGTTATTCGGACAGGAAAGCTGATGACTGTTATGGAGTTGGTGTTACCTGAATGTTCTGTATGATTTTTGACCCGTAACTGGATTTGTGGCAATGGCATTGTTGTCACAGCGGATGAGAACTCTGGTTGAGGCTATGGCGTCAATGCCTTCAGTCACGGCATTCATGGAATACTCCAGGAGAGTTGCTGGAGCCTGGGTGTTTTTAGCAGGCATCAGTCTAGAAGAAAGTCAGTAAAAGTTGATAGATAGAAAAAAAGTGGTACCACCAACCTTCACAATTTGGTCAATGGCCTTGTACGCGGAGTCGACGGGCCCAGTTCCAATAGCACATGCGATATGCTCTTTGCTATCAGCATCAGTGAGTTTCACTGTAGCCGTTGACAGACCAAGAGTGCCACATGTGACCTACACTTACAGCTCACCTTTAAGGCTAGGCCGATTAAAGTCACAAAACCATGTAAATCACACATGCAAAAAAGGTCACAGTTAGATGAATAACCTGTAGATCGCTTAACTGCCAATAAATTTCTGGGTTGAATAGTTCATCAGAAACCAAGGCAACTAAATCGGCATCTGTGACATTCTGAAAACCAGGTATCCGTAATCAAAATCGGTATCATCAGGAGAAACAAAATCATTCACGTATACTGTATACATCGCTTGGGATAACATTATTATGACGAAGGCTGTAAAAACATGCAATTCAGAAAATATCAACTTCTTGAGTTCTTGTGTACCTTTTTCCGCTCGGCTACAGATTTAAATCTTGGAAAGATGGCCTTCATTTCTTCATCATTAACGTCATAACCCAGCTGAGGAATCATATCAATTGTCAACATTATTTACTCTAAGAAGAAACGACATAAATTTTGAAAATGAAGCCAAGCGTTCATACCTCCCTCAGTTTTTCCTTGACAGCACTCCTACCACTGAAAAGG
Organism: Echeveria elegans; assembly: GCA_035048345.1. Classification (NCBI taxonomy): domain Eukaryota; kingdom Viridiplantae; phylum Streptophyta; class Magnoliopsida; order Saxifragales; family Crassulaceae; genus Echeveria; species Echeveria elegans. The sequence goes on from JAWWMW010000960.1 coordinate 6,791, forward strand.
GACGAAAAAATGATTCAGATTCTAATTTTCAGCACATGTTCCTAAAATATTCCTGAAAAGTAGTTCAAGCATATACCAACTTTCATTGGCATTTCTCAAATTGTTCTGGTACAGTTTGCAACTCTAACGATTGCAATATAAGAAAATGGCATGGCACAGTTTCTACTATTCTACAACGACAATAGAAATCACACATCTACAAGCCTAAGCCAGGCATCATGCGTTACCTGAGCTTTCCAAGTGAAATTCCAGCAGTGTTAGTTCTCTCAAGACCAATGTCCGCAGGTTCCATAATTTCATATGTGGCTTTATTTTTTAGCATTCCATCCTGCAATTCTATAAACCTTAATCATACGCCATAGTTGAAAAAAATAACTAGTGTTCAAGTGTTCAACATTTAAATGAGTCGTGACTAACAGAATGGGGCAGAGCATCTGTTATAATTAATGAACAAACATCTGACAAATATTTTTCAGATGCTTAATTCCGTTACGTAATTCAAACTTAAAGCAACACAAACCTGATGAATGCCACTTTCATGTGCAAAAGCATTTGCACCAACAATAGCCTTGTGTGGCTGGATAAGCAAACCCGAATACTCCTCTACCTATAGTGAAATGCATCTGACGTAACATATTTGCATAAAGGAATGACATTGAAAATACTAATAAAATATGTGGATGCTAACCATCTTGCTTGTCATATATATGTGTCTTGTATCAATTGCTGTGAAAAGCCCTCCGACTGCTTCCTTTCCTCGTGTTCTTAGGATCATGACAATCTACAAACACAACAAGTCCATAATTCAGACAGGTTAAAATAATAGTTAACAGTCGTCCCAACACGATTTAAAGTTAACCGAATGATATCTAAAATGTTTCAAACAACTTACCTCTTCCAGCGATGCATTACCAGCTCTTTCACCAATCCCATTAATCGTACACTCCAGCTGTCTCGCTCCGGAAAAAGCACCCTGATGATAGTAAAAGCATATGAGACCAAGTCACGGCGCCATGCCAAACTTCAGCATGCAAAAGTCAAGATATCATCTCACTTCTATTGAGTTAATTGTAGCAAGACCAAGATCATTTTGACAATGCGTCGAAATCACCACATTCTCAATCCCACTGGTGTTTGCTTTTATATCTTTAATGTAGTCTGCATACTCTCTTGAAAGCAGATAACCAACTGTATCCGGAATATTGACTGTGGTAGCACCCGCCTTAATAACTTCTTCTAGCACATGATAAAGATACTTCTTGTCCGTTCTGATACAAAGTACAACAAAAGCACAAGAACAAACACCTCAGACTTCAAAGACACCTTATCATTCCACATTTACATGGCCCTTTGTGTGCTCACTGTCAACCTAAACTGGACGAGCATAATTATGAAGAGAGAAAAACCAAACTTAGGAATTCTTTAAGTCATTTACAACTTAACATCAATAACTAACCGTTAATATTCTTAAAAATTAGATTTATGATGTGGACAACTGATAACTAAGTTCAAAAGCACGAACCCATCGTCAAACAAAAACAACAAAATGTGGAATACACCAGATAATGATAAGCTACTAATATAATTCAACCTTCCGGCATCTTCTGCGCTAAACTCGATGTCCACACAACCCAAGCTTCTAGCATAACTAACCATACTCGTAGCAATCTGCACAACCTGCTCTTTAGTCTTCCTCAACTTATGCTCCAAATGTATATCACTAGTAGCAATAAACACATGAATCCTTGGCCTCAACGCATGTTTCACAGCCTCCCAACTCGCCAAGATATCATCTTTATTGCACCTCGCAAGTCCACATATAACAGGCACATAACCATTTTCATCAACCCTGTTTCCCACATCTTTCGCAATACTCTCCACGGCTTTAAAATCCATCGGCGATGAAGCAGGAAATCCAGCTTCAATCACATCAACACCAAGCTTCGCCAGCTGACGCGCAATGTCCAGCTTTTGCTTAAGCGTCATGGTGGCGCCTGGCGACTGCTCGCCGTCACGCAGTGTAGTGTCGAAGATACGGACGTAATTTGGATCACTGATTTGATTAGGGATGTAGTTTGGACGATGATTGGAGATTGCGGCAGCGCGGATTGATGTAAAGGCGGCGCCTTTTTGATGAAAGGTGAGTGTAGGGGTTAGAAATGAGGGGAATTTGTGGGTGAATGTGGGTTTGAGAAGTGAACGGGTGGCGGCGAAGTACGGCGAGGATGATGACGTCCGCGCCATTGATGGAGTATTTGGAGATTGAGTAGGTCTGTAAAACCCTAGACAAGATGAAAATGTGACGATGGGAATTCGTGTTTTACGTAGTTAAGATGATTGAGGATTTTGGAGGACTGTTTTTACTAGCAAAAAATGTCATTTAAATTATGAATTTGTCAAATTTAAACATTTAAATCCTCCACTTTAAAAAATTCATTAAAATTTTCAACTTTTATTTAGTCGGCCATTATAGACATGTCGTTATAATTCCTATTAGAAATTTCCATTACAAAACCAAAATATCAAAAATACTTAAAAGAATTCAAAACTTTATTAAATAAGTAAGTAAAATTCACTCATTTAGTATCACTTCTGATAAACAAAATTATAACTTAAGAATAGTTTTGTATAAATTTAATTTGATTTTTCAAATATTTACCAAAATATAGCATATAATTTTATCAAACATATAACAAAAATGTTAAATAATTTGAAATTATTGTTTTGAATGTCTCTGAATTTAAAAAATGTTTGTAATATTTTTTACTATTTTTATTAAATGTTTATATGAAATAATATGGGAAATTCAAATTTTTTTGAAACATTTATTTTTAAAAATAACAAACAGATTAAAAAATTTCCTTAAAATTTAGAGATATACAAAAACATAATGGAAAACTATTCAGCATTTTTGTTATATTTTTTTATAGAATTGTGTGTTACATTTTTGTAAATTTTGAAAATATCAAATAAAATTTATGCAAAACTATTCTTGAGTCATATTTTTTTTTTTATCAAAAGTGATAATAAATGAGTGAATTTTATTTATTTGTTTAATTAAATTTTAATTTTTTTATATTTTTTTTGATTTTATAAAGGAAATTGCTAACGGAAATTCTAACGACATGCTTATAATGGCCGAATAAACATAAGTTGAGGATTTAAAATGAGAGTCAACAAAAGTTGAGGATTTAAATGGACTTTTTAAAGTTGATGATTTAAATGTCCGAATTTGACAAGTTCATGATTTAAATGACATTTTTCTCATTGTTTTATCTAGTTTTCTCTTTTTGGCGGTTAGCTTAGTCACATTTCTTGGCTCAATATCTGCAAAAAAGCATTCAATATGTTAGAGGTGATAAATTGGACCATTTAAATTCATAAATGATTCTTTAAAAAATTGATATACAATCCATTTAAAAATTACTTTATGCAATTCATTTACAATTCACTAGTAATTAGTGAGTTTGATTCAAGCAATTGGCTGACTGTTGACTGACGTTGACCGACCGTACCTGACTGTTGACCTAAGTGAGCCATCGTTGACCGGCATTGACCAATCGTTGACTGACTGTTGATTGATTGTTGACCGTCGTTGAACGGCGTTGACCGGTATTAACTGATCGTTGACCAGACTATATGGATACCATAATCCATTTAATCCAATCAGTTTAATCCATTTACATTAAATGAATTAAATGGTCTAGATCATTTAAAATCTAATCCGTTTAAAATTCATCCATAATCCACTCAATCCATCCATTTTGCCACCTCTAAATATGTATGTGTTATTGTCAAGTCTAATTATAATAGTCAACATCATCTATGTAACATTCACCTTTAAAAACAGATGATAATATTCATCAATCAGAATATTCATTATCAAGTATCTTAGTTACCTTGTTGTGTTGTTTCTTAATTTTTTTTTTCTATTGCATTTTGTCTTGTTGTTCTTTTTTTTATTTCATATCTGTAAAAAAAAACTGCAGGTTAATAAAAGCGAAATCTAACGCTGATAAATTTTTACAATATTAGTAGATGCCTCCCTTTTGTGTTGTTCGTTGTTTTTCGCTTTCTTTGTTTAAATCTGAAAAACACTAGTGTTGTGCGATTCAAGACAAAATTATTAGTTGTTACCTTAAATGATGGGGCTCATTAGAAAAAATCATCCGTAAAATACGGATTTTTAAATTTGTCATCTGTAAAATACGATATTAGTCAGAACCATCCGTAAAAAAATTTGTTTTAAGAACGTCACCCGTAAAATATAAAACTTAAAATTAACCACCAATCACCATCAATTCTGACGGTGTACCGTTATTAGGGTTGGTTTTCGGCTTCGTTTCTGAGGAGCTCATTCTTGTGAAGTTGGAAAATAAGATTGATTCTGTTTTTTTGCTTCAGAGACTGATTTTTATTAGGGTTTCTGTGATATTTTTGTAGAAGAAAGCGTGTTATCAGAGCTAGAGTAACTAACTA
>JAWWMW010000961.1:0-15362 GCA_035048345.1 Echeveria elegans
CTCATTCATGGCTCCATTGAACCACCTTTCTGACTACAGCATAGCGGATATTGGGGCTAACTATCCAGGACTAATCCATCAGGTGTTATCCTCTCCAGATCAATTCAATCTTATGCTGGGAAATGTTAATAGAGTGCCTTCAAGTTCTGGAATGGAGAGATTCATCCAACAACAGCAACTAGTGCAACAGTATCATCATCCAACCTTCTTTGATGGAAATTCAGAAATTCCACTTAGTGCAACCACAACTAGTTTATATGAAGATCAGAGTGGTGCTACACCCAGAGAATCCAATGATCACAAACTAATTAACTCTACTACTGCGGCTGGTCCTGATGCTCAAATGGATGTGTTGAAGCTTGAGAGGAATATAAGCAGTTGTTACAACGGTGCAAGTCGAGCGCAGTTTATGTCAAGGCCTCATCAGTACAGCTGGAGTGGAGCTGCTTCTGAGAACAGAAATGTGATCAATAACAATGGTAATAGCCCATCTGCACCAACCATTGCATGGACTGATCTGATATCTGGATTTAATTCAACTTCGAGCACTACCCTTCATCCTTCCTAATTAACTATATAAGTAAGACAGATAATTGGCGGGGTTTTATTTTTATCATCTGTTACAGTATGTTTGTACCCTAGTAATTAAGATTTCATACTCTCAGTTCAAGCTAACACATTTCTAGTGATCTTATGACTTATGTATGGTTTAAAGGTCTAGAGCCTCCTGCTTTGTTTTTGTTTTTTACATGAAAACTATATTTCTACTACGTACATTTGCTACAGTTTTCTTTAATGCAGGAATGCGTATTGAAGTTGAATATACTTGCTATGGTTTAATTAAGTTGAGCACATTCATTACACTTGATTTTTTTGTGTGCCATTTCTAGAGGTGGAATCACACTATATATAAATGGAAATTAATTTGAAATCTAATTACACAAGTATGCGAACCAAAAAGCTCTCTAATTTGCTTACTGTGTACAAGATAAATGCGCCTAATTTGAACTGACTCTGTGCGACTTCATCCGAGTATATATTTTTTTTTCTTTTTCACATCTTTAGTAGAAGATGGTTTTCATTTAAAAGAAAAAGAACAGCCTTTGAGTTTAAAAAAACAGAAAAGCGTTATACAATACCTTTTATTATTATTATTAAAACAGTAATATGCATTGTGTAGACCTTAATTATAATTATAATACTCGTTTTAGGTTTACATGATGATAGTCCAGGAAGGTATTTATTAACACGAAAATGGTATAAGCTATATAGTTTATGTGATCCAATGATATATCATCAGTAAATGACTGTGCCCACTGCTAGGTACAGGGTTTTCAGTACCGTTTTCGGTGGTTTTGCAGTTAAGCGTTCTAGATTAGGCAAAATAACATTTAACTAGACGACTTAAATAAGGCCCCAGTAATAGTATATATTGCCTAAGTTGTAAATAGACGTAAGCTAGGTTAAGTAGTCATCCGAATCACACTACAATTAAATAGTACAAACTTAAAAAGAATCAAACACATATAACTCTAAATCAAAGTCAAAGTCAGATACTGACGGAGTAGCTAGGGGAGCATATATATGGGACATCATCCGCCTCAAAAGACTTCCAAAGCTCATTGTAATAATCTTTCAATAACATTTCTGATGCTTACAAGACAGCACAGAAAAACAAAAAGGCATTGGAGAGTTCTTTATGAGAGAGAGGTTCATTGAACAAATGAAATCACAAACTCTTTCAAAGTGGTTCAGATTGTTAACCTGGTCTACAAACCATCCCTCCATTACAATTCAATATTTGGTCTCTCTACCTTTAATGGAGGCTCATTACATACACACATGATGAAACAACACTACTTTCAACTGAAAACCATCCAACATAAAGATATTATTATATGTACGATCTATCACTTGCTGCTTATGCAAAAGCAGTGGCAATAAAATTCTTATATTAGAACACTTGGCCTACCATATTAACACACTTGCATGTTGATATGCATTTATAGAACTCTTTTTATCGAGAGAAATTGAATTATGTGTATCTATGCTTTAACCATTGGAAGAATGGGAAGCACTAGAAACTTGATGCATAGATCATACTTTTTCTGTCCCAAATTCTGTCCCATTTGAGATTCACACAAATTAAGAAGATAAATTTATGTGAGTAAAAGTATAAAAGAGAGTTAGTGAAAAATAAATAGATTGGAAAGAGCATGTATTTGTGAAAGTAAAAAATATTTCATTTTCAAAAATGAGAATGTGATTTTGGGAAGCCAAAAAAAACGAGACATAAAATATAAGACCTAATACTTGATCTGTCCTCTTTTTGTTTTTTCCTACTTTTCTATTTGAATGTCCCTAAAAAAAATTTCTATTTTCTTTTATTATAATTAATTAACTTTCATAATATATTATCTTTCGTACTTCATCTTTCTCTTATTTTACTCTCATATTTTTATTATTTTTTAAAAACTGTATCATCAACCTAAATGAAAAGATCAAATGGGACTTCGGAAGTACTGTATATGAGAGCAAAAAGGAATGATTGAGTTAACAAAATTTTACACTTTCCCAATACCAATGATTCAGCACTAACTAGCTAGGGCCTAGGAGTAGTACTTCATCAGTTTATATTTAGAATGAAGACACATTAGATTCTGCAAAATGCCCCAAAAGCTCGCAGACCGACCACATACAACCAACATAATCATTTTCTGTACCCTAGCTAATTGAGCCAGACAATGAGATCAGACAAAAAACAGTCAAATGAAGAGTGCATCATTAGATAGTTATGTTCAGGAGTTGCTGGTCGGTTATTCTACCTTCTCACTGCCAACCCCATATGGTCCTATCACTGTTCCAAATTTAGTACGTACTATAGTCTATACAACTCCAACGTCACAGCTATCACGCACAGACCACAGTGTACTTGTGAGCTGATCATCAAACACATACATGCTATTCTTTGTAGCTAGCTTTCATATGCTTTTAATGTTTGATTTGTTTTTTGGTTTAAAGAGAGGATTTGTATTGCACGCAATTTGTAGCAGCCAGAGACTGGCATATAGCTCATGACTGACTGTGGCTCAAAAAATTATGTGTTCCACTCCATTTCCCAAAACTTCCATGGCATCAAAAAAAATATGCGGAATGATTCACACAATGGCGTCAGTAATTTAGGTTTATAAATGGAGTCATACGACAGCTTTCACTTTTTTGTAGCAGCCTTGTTGATTGTGTTCCTTCTATCATGTGAGACTTATGAATGTTGTTGATTACTATCTAATTCTATCCACTGAATTATTTGATGGGGTAGAGTACAAGAGGATGATGATAGAAAAAGGCCATGGAGAGAGAGAGAGCGGCAACTCTTGTGGTGATTGTTCACGTTCCTTCCACATGTTGTCTTCTTCCTCAATCATACACTGCTTCATCCACTTTCTTTCCAATATAGGCATACACAAACAATTTCATTAGATTCTCTTCTCCATTATATGGGACCACTCCACCCAACTAGCTAGGTTTACGACTGACGGTGTCGTTTCAGGTTACTTATAAACATAGAAAGCAACTAGAGGTCATCAAAGTGTTCTAAGAGGTAAGAAACAGTTCAGATATTGCTATTTGCTTTATCTAGACTAAGTATTCTCCAAACATTTATAAATTATTCTCCTAAACAAGAAAAACCCACCCTAAATATATGAACCATGACACCAAGAGTACTGTATAATTGCTCATCTTGAAGTGTGTTTGGCACACACTGATTACATTACCTTTATGAATGCATCAGCCATAAGGTATATATTTGGACGTTTGGATTACCATTACCACCATGTATGGGCTGATTGCATAATCTTCTTTCTTGCATGATGGCGACTCGTATGGACCAAGTTCATACGCCCCAGTAGATGAGAAAATGTGTGTCTATGGCTAATGGTTGCAGATATCACAAAATTTGTAAGGAAAAATGTGTGCTTCATATGAGTAAGGAAAAACTGCAAAGATGTTAATGTAAATTATAAATTCGTTTTTGGGTTAGGAACTAACTGACCATATTTATCCGGGAGTCATGACGAAGCACATTAGGCCAAGTCTAAGTGAGAAAATACGAGAACATTCCAAAACGAAGCGGGTCATCACGCAGAGAGTTGTGTTAAGACGTACTCAGGGCCGGCTTAACGGAGGAGGGGGCGAAAGCGAAATTTTTTTTAGGCCTTTTCTGCATGTTTTTTATGTTTTTTTATAACAATATTACTATTTATTATTTAGTAATATTAATAGTTGGGATTTAAATTGTATTTTAGGAAAAATCGCCATTCATACATCAATTATATTATCATGAAAACTTGAAAGCTACAATCCATGGATCATTATTTGATATAAAAAACAAATGTGATTTTGCTTTTCTGAATTATTTATTCAACAATTTAATTTCGCTAATGAATAAAGTACTTACTCAGATTCAACAATTTATTTTCGCTTCTAAATTGTCACTAGGTGCAACTTAATGCTTTTTTTTATATATAAACCAAGTAGAATTTGGATCACATAAGCTCAAATTAACATGAACGTGAGAACTAGAGGCAAAATAATTTGTTTAGGTAAATGGATTAATAAATCTATTAAGAATTAATTTGTTAAACGGATTAATGAAATCCATTTATGTGTAAATGGATTAATGAAATCAGTTTGACTAAATAAATTTAAACAACCATTTAGCGTATTTTAAGCTCATCAGTTTAATCCATTTGATTAAATGGGTCAATCCATTTAATCCGTTTACGATAAATGGATCATTTAATCCACAATCCATTTAATATCTATCCGTATCCAACCAATCCATCCATTTTGACACCTCTAGTGAGAACTCAACTGTACATGTTTAACGTCCTTGTAGATTGCGGACATGAATTGTATCTTATTCACAAATATACGTGTTAGACGACATCCATTTTTGATTATACATCCATTGATTTAATTTGCGGTTTCGGGGAAACTACGAGGAGGTTTATTGTGCTGACCTATGCCTACTTCCAATTTCTCAATCCTCTAAATATATGTTGACCTCATTCGCGATCTATCATACTCTTTCCGCTTTTCATAGATATACATTTCTTCTACAGTTTCATTAGATTCCCCAGCTTTTTCCTTTTTTGGACCACCACAACTTAACGAACCCAAGTAGGTTAACTACTCGAGGTGAGACTAAATGAAGGGAGAGAACGAGATGGAGCGAACTTCCATTGTTAGTCTAAATAATACAAATATAGAAAAGTTCAAATTGACAGTTTCTTCATCGTAGTGGACTCTCAATTCTCAATTACAAGTGAAAATGTTATTGGATTTTCAGTATTGTCCAAACATGCAATCCAAAATTGAAGTACTTTTTGAGGTTTGTTAGCCCCACTGCTTGGATTACCTATAAGAGCGCGTAGGGCATATTTGGACGTCTGCACAGCCCATAATCATAATTCATATCTTACCGAAAGAGATAATTGCATGATCTTCTGTCCATACATGATGGCGACTTACGACTCAGTGCTTGTCGTAATAGTAGTAATAATTGATGTAAGTGGTTCAGAGGTGCATTATTACCATAAAGCAATCGTCAAATAATATTTATAAGTTTTAGAGTGACTTAGAGTCGAGTTCCAAGAGAATTGATTGTTTTCTTAACTAACCGTTGTTAATGGAAGCTATCTAATGTAGTTTTTTTGGGGGAGGTTCCTCTATGGATTCCTAGCAATAGCCAAAAACAAAGATTGATTAAAGTTTCAAACTAATTCATAAAAGAGACAAAGGTTCAATTTCATCCTTAGGATATATATCATGATCACATACTTAAACATTGTTCGTTACCATATATTTTGGTACTTCTAGTTGATTTACTTAGGCTAATATCTTAACAAATCAAGTTCAACTCTCGTTATTTTCTTGAATTGTGAGAAGATTGTGATCACATGGTTCTCGAACTCTCGTTCTCTTTGAACCATTTAAAATCAACACCTTCCAACCTCAACCTCTTGATCTTGTTGGTTGAAAGGATGAAAATCTGCGTATACTAGCCTAATGCTAAGGATATTTGATACTAAAGGTTCTAGCTAGGTTCCACTCTCGCTACTTCCCTAGGTACTAAATTAACTAAGTCATACTTAGGCATTTTATTAAACATCTAGTGTGTACATAAATGATCATGTATTAGCAATCCATAAAACCAACTCAAACTTTACTAATAAGCTTCAAAAAATGACAAATACAAGATTTATATCCTAATGGATTCATAGGATCCCCAATCAAAGGTCTCACACACGGTGAGTTGGAGTCTAAACATGTTTAAAAGAAAGTAAAATTGCATAAAAATAAGAGTAGAGTGCTAGAAGAACTAGATGAAGTTTTGGTTGAAGCTTGATCTTCAATCCAAGTTGTCTCCCATAATCTCCTTCTCCAAACTCCTCTTAGGGTTTTTGCAAATTTAGACGTAATTGGTTTTTTTTACTCTGTTTTTCTAGTCCTTTGGAAATTCGATCATTTTCTCCTACTCGCGCGGCATAACTCGGTATGAGTAAAGAGTGACTCGGCCGGACCTAGGGGTGTAATTTGCGTCGCCGCCCTGTCTGCCCCGCCGCTCCGCCCTGCAAGCCAAATGGGGCAGGACAAGTCGGAAATTTTTTGAACTGCCCCGCCCCGCAATTAACCATAATTAACTCCTAATTAATCTTGATTAACTCTAATTAATTCTAATTAATCGAGGGGTAAGGCAGGGCAGATCCTCCGCGGGTCTACACGGAACAGGGCAGGACAATTTTGTCCCGGGCACAGGACAGGTCGCAATTTGACTCCGACCTGCCCGTTGCCACCCCTAACCGGACCACTTGCTCAAACTTGAAAGGAAATTTTAAGAATGGACGAGTCACAGGTATGAGTAAAGAGTGGTTCGACCAAACCACTTTTTCTAGGCCATTTTCCTACTTTTCACCCGGGTCACTAGTGATTCGAGCCATTGTGTTGCGTGACTCGAGCTATCCTTGTATTGTGCTGAAATCTCCGCTTTTGAGTCCAAACTTCATAGATTCTTTTCGAACCACGTCATGTTCGCATTTGTCATACAAATGGTTCAGAAAATATCAAAATACTAATAATTAATCAAAGATAAACAAAAATTTAAGTGAAGAGTCAATAATGCATGGAATTGGAGCGTATAATAATCAAACGTGAATTTTGGAGAGGAGATGTGGTCAAGCCAGTACATGCATTATTATTGTTCATAAAATGTTTCATGTTCAGCCTTCAGGTCGTCGTGATGTCACTGCTAGTGCATCAATAGATATTTGTTTTATTATTAAATAGGAAAGTTAAAAAAAATATTTCAAAACCTAAAACTTCTTCATTATGTTTTAGGCTTTTAGGCCTTCCAATAATGAAGTACGGGACTGGTTATACTTGTTTGCTCGTAGATGGGCTCCAGCAGTTGTCGTTTGGGCTTTGGCCCAATTAACTTTTTACGACAGATTCGGAAAAATTATCTTGAACATTGTTGTTTTTGAAGAAAACTCACCTGGGTCAAACTCAATCACAGATATTTCTACTGCTTATTCTGAAAAAAATTCAGATCAACCATTTCATACAGACTGCATCTATTCCATGCTCAAGTTAAATACACCTCAATATAGTTGGAGGTTTCAGAATCAGACTAGACTGAACCTCGAGGCACCCATCAGGATGTAGCGAAACAACTTAGGTTAACGCTACGCCCGTTGTTATCCACCAGACTCGACTGAATAACACAGATATCAATGGACTCTGTTTAACACGAGGGATTGGGACATTTGGTCTTAGTGTATACGATTTCCTTCTTAAAGAAGCGCATCATGTTGAATGCTGTGAGGACTGTAAAACAAAGGATTGTGGCGTCTCTTGTATACAGTTCCAGTTTTCCGCTCTGCTTGGAGGAAATGGCCAAGGGATGGAGTATTCCTTATGTTTATGGCATCCGTGTTTAGCTTTGAACAAAGCAAGAAGCACCAATTTTTCGACTTGCAATTAAGCTTCCGTCTTGAGGCTTCAGCTGTAGTTCTAACTCTCGATGATCTATGAGAGAGTTCCATGATGTTAGAAACACCCATCAAACTCCCAAGAGTGACGCTCTGTCCCGGAGAAAATGATCCCGAAGACTGTAACAATCACAAATACTAGACACGTTAGCCTTGCAAACGACAAACAAACTGATCATTTTATATTGTGCGCTCATGGCAATGCGGTTCAGTTTAGGATGTGAGAAATTAACTATGCCAGGCGTTTAAGAGTGCACAGGTAAACAACTTCTAAACAAAAAATGAAGGAAATATGTTACAATGTCAAAAAATAAGTACACAACTTCATAGACGCTTATCGTGTAGCCGATCAATTGCAAATGTTAAGTATAATCTATGAGACTAAAGGGGAATCAACCATTTGATTGTCAACATTGGCTGAAACTGAATCAAATGTCATACATGGCATTGGCAAGCAATCATAGCGTATCGAAATATAATAAGCACATAAGAATGAAATAGGCAGAGACTTAAAGCAATTATCCAGAGATAGGAAATAGAGTGACCTCGGTGTCAAAATGGGTGGAGTTGGAGAAGCGGCTGGGTGAGGAAGTGAGCAAAGTGCTGCAGGATATTGAGACTGAGTGATTCCTGTTTCCGTTCCCACCTCTCATTTCCAGTGGCCGTAACCCTAGCGGCCATCCTTCTTCCTAATGAAACAATCAAACAAAAGCTGTAAATGATGACAAAGATTGAAACTTTGAGGGAATGGGAGAGATGGGTTAAAGATGAAAAGAGCAATTGACTTCATACATGTTGCGTAGCCATGGTCTTCGCAGAAGCAGCAGTAACTCTGTTTGAGAGTTGGGGCTGTGTTTGAAGTGGAAATTGATTTGGTGGGGAAAATGGAAAATGGAATTTGGATTAATGTGTTATAGTCGGGGCAAGATGCATGACATTGGACTTGCACCAGCCAACACACCAAGTCACCGCTGCTTTTTATCTCCTTAAAGAAAAAGAGATGAATACTTGGGAAAAGTAGTTCCATCAGCCAGCTATTGACCACCAAAATACCTTACAGCAATTACACATTTCTTTGACACACAGATGTTTTCTGGACTAAACTGATTATTCATTTCTTTGTACAGACTTACACTTGCTTTCAGTCAGAGTTTCGCAAACATCCAGTTCAGTTAAGGGCATTGGGATATCATATATCACTGAATGCAACATATATATCATGTAAGTTGAAACAATGCAGATAAAGCCCGTAGTGACTGACTGAGACATGTAATACTTGCTATATACTATGTACGCTCGAGGGCCAAAGGCATGTCTCGTGCAACAAGAGAACCCAGTATGACAAAAGAAACATGAGGCATGACATTATTTCTCATTGGCAGGCCTGGCGCCAGGGCGATACTCGCCGATTCCAAGGAGGTCCTGCATTGATGAATGATGAAACTGTCAACCAAGGTGTGAAATTTGCTGTCTTGATAACAAAAAAGAACAATATTTGGCAGCTGAATGAGTATGATTGGCGTAGCAATAATTACTATATTATAATCTCAACTCTAATTCTTTAAGTCATGAAATAGGCTTAATATCATCTAATTTCCTGAGTGTTGTGGGCGTGAATAAGCTTATGCTTTGAATCTTCAACAGGGAAATGCGTTGGTTCATACATAATTCTTATTCCGCCATCTAGTACGAAGCATTCCCAAATCATTCATACTGCATTGGTTATCAAACACAAGCCTGTATTCATAATGATCATGCAAACACTATGCCGTTTTTAGCCTAAGACCCAAATGTATCAAAGAAATAGATAGATAAATTCTCAAAATACACACACATAAAAGAACTGAAACCTCACTTGGCACGCCTTGTTTTTTGCCCTAGTTTCTGCTGTACTCGGAATGTCATGATTTGGTTTTAAAAATCTCTTCTCACGCCTTTCACACGAGCCCCAACCATCTGAGAATCGCCCACCTCTGACAAAAATTATGGTAGTTTTAATATATAATTTCAATATTTTATAAGCAGATATATGCCAAGCCACAAAGTTCGGAATAGAGTTCAACACTTACTGCATGTGGGCACGGACAACAAATTCAGCGCGCTGTACATTACGGTTCTCATCAAATTCAATAGTTTTATCTTTGATTTCGTATGAAAGATTGAAATAGAATGATATCTTTCTCCAACCTGCGCACACAGTAGGTTCACACTTCGTTATTAACAGGGTATATAACTTGATAATAATATGACAATGTCGAGGCAAGCATATATATGTAACTAAAAGAGCTTATATTTCTTCTTTCTTCTTACCCGACTTTTTAATAAATGGGCTACCAGAGATCATAGTGTAATCACCTTTCTCTAATATCTGTCAAATGTACAAATTTATCAACTCAGAACTAACAAACAGAACTCTACTAAAAACATAATCAATGAGAGAAATAGTAGTTATATAAAGCATCGCAAGATATTGATACAATGGCTACTGATAGTATTCGCTGCATTTAATAGTGTCCTCCTATCCCTTCTTTAAAGAGAAAGGTAAACACAAATGACAAATCAAGCAAACTTCGAAACTACTAGCAAAAAATTACTCGCTTAATAAGAAATAAATATTATATAAACAAACATTTGGCAATGTGATTCGTTGACCAACTTCAGTTTTCGAACACCAGCAGAACTGTTATTAATACTATAACGCGTTGCCGTAACTATGTTTATTTACATGATCATTGACAAATCACATCAAGGCTGTGAGGACTATATGGCAACTGAGGAACTTAGTATGAAAAACTGACATATCAAATGTAATCATTTCCGGCAAAAAAAAAACCAGCAAATGCTCAAGCATAACGAGAATGACATCAATTACCGCCATGGCTGCATTCTGGTACTCCTTAAACAAAGAAACAGATGGAAACATTCCTGACAAGCTATGCCTCATGACCTCCTCCTTCTCCTCACCAACTCTCCAACTAGCACTCTCCATTCCCGAAACGCCAGTAAACTCTTTAACACAAACTCTCCCAATGTCAGGAGAAGATGTATACACAGGCGAAGCCACAGGCGTCCGCTGCACATGCCTAACCACAGACATCGGACTAGTCTCGCTCATCTCCGAACCGCAAAAAGTCCTTGCGATTTTCTGTGGACGTCCGTACGGCTCCTGAACAACCTCTCCTTCACTTCTTGGCGAGTAATTTACCCTAGGGCTTTTGTAATTGTAATTTCTAATCGGCGGTGATGGAGTGTGGAAATTAGGGTTTCCTGCGTAGACGTTCGATTGCTTAATCGCTAAAGACGTTCGCGATTTCGAGGTAGCGTGTGAAGCTACGGCGGAGTCTATTACTGCCCAGAGTGCGGCGTCGTCTAGATCGTTGTCGTCGCCCACTGTGAAGGCGATCGGCGATGCCATTCGAACTCGATTTTTTCAAATTGCGAAAATTCTGAAAGTGAATCGATCGCTTGTGATCCGATGTGTTAGTCTCTCTTCCGATTTGCGATGGCCCGAGTCTGAGATAAGATCAAGGAAGGTCAGATGAACGGCTTGCCGCTATCCAATTCAAAAGCTCCCTTGCCAACGACGCCGTTTCGAGTCAAGTTTCCATTGTTTTTTTTGGGGGGAGAATACGTGCTGGTGGCGATTGGAGAGTTAATGGCTGCCACGTCTGCTGGTGCTGGTCCATAATTGTGAACAAGCAAGTGTATATAACGATATATCGGACCACTTCATACTCTTTTGATGTTTTTAAACTTAAAGGGTATACAAATACATATAATCAATCTGATTTCAGAAAGTGTACACTGGATAGGTTTCCAATAGTTAGCGGCACGGTTAGCTTGTCGGGAATGCTTCGGCTAGTCAGACGTTTGAAATTTCAATGGTCTCTGTTTTCAGAAGAAGAAGAAAAAAGCCATTGTTGAATTTATTCATCAGTTTGAGTCCCTCGAAGAGCTGGATTTGAGTGTGTCTAGTCTTACACGGGGTGAGTTTCAGTGGAGCGATGCAAGGATTAAGTACCTGGTATCCGAGTGTCCGAATTTACGCAAGGTCAAGTTGAGTAATAACTGTCGTCGTTCTCTTTGTGCTTTTGCATGGCGTTGTGTTAATTTGGAGCATATAAGTGTTGATGATTGCTTTCGGATCAGGTTACGACAGGTTTCTAAGTTTTTGAAAAAAAACAACAAATTTGAAGCCGTTGGAGCTGTTAAGAACCGCATTATCTAGAAGCTACGAATTTACCTAGCTAGGTGTGATCATTTGAATCATCATGGGAGCTAACGTTGATTTCCTATGAGGGGAGTTTAAGCAAGACCAACTTTGGCGCAATAGTTGCACTATGAGGGGAGTGTCCGCCATGCTCTGTGCGTTCCACGGGCTGACCAGTCTTCATATACTCCTTCCACGGCCAAGGTCGGATACTCATGATGATAATCATAATGAGCAAGCTTGTAAAGTACCTTCTCTGCTTGAAGGGTGTTTATTTACGCTCATTCTCTCCCGCTACCAAGACATTGTATTCTCACTGATACAGAACTGCCTCTCATTGGAACGGATACACATAGAATCAATGGACCGCACTACTCCCCGTGACGTGTCCATCTTTGAAGATATTTTTGATCCGCCCTTGATCTGGAATCGTATGCATGCAACGACTTAGTATGAATTTTTTTTCCTTCCATTTTTATTTATATTTCAGAATACTCGCGCCTCTTTTTCCTTATACACAACTGTTTACATGTGTTATTATATTAAGATTGTCTTGTTCTATGTGTTTCAGACAATGGAGCTCTGAAAAAAAGGCTTCCAATTCCCTCTAGCGGGTGTTTCAGTGATTTTCTATTCTTTCCTGATCCTTCGATTCTGTTGTCTACATTCGCCTGTGATGCACACTGAGGTATTTTTTCCGACGAAATCAGCATATTTTCTCGGTTAAAGCTGTAACGAATGGGCAAGTAAATTCTATTCTCAAGTCGCAAAGAAGCAAAAATTCTTAATATCTTATACCGTGACGAGCATCTACATTGGCGGACTGAAAGGCATTCTAAGATTATTATTTTTCCTTTATCTTTATTTTCTTTTTCAAGTTAAACATGTGCCAACATTTATGCAATCACAGATGTCTCGACTGCAATCTTTGTCGGGTAGGCCACTTGTGTTTTCTTATCAGATTTCCAGAGTTCCGGCAGTGCTTCTTTGATGTTGTGAATGCTTTCCAACACATAGTCTGCACCTTTCACTTTCTGCGAATGCCCAACCTGAGCAAACAATTCCACCATGAATACATCTAAAGGTATACAAGTTACTTACATGTTATATCTCTTCGAAACGCTTACCAGAACGGTACCAAGTCCAACACGTTTTCCTGCCTGAATATTACGAACGCTATCATCAAAGAACAACTGCCACATAAATGGAATAAAATGTTAGTCTATTTTTTTTTCGATACGAAATAAATTTGTAGCAAAATACTAATGGAATGCTGCTGGGATTCGCTTATGTAATATGTATGTTTGAAGTGAACTAACTCACAGCTTTGCTAGGGTCAACATTGGCTAACATGAGAGCCTGTTCAATGGCATCCTCTGAAGGCTTGCAGACGACTGGGGTCTTTGGTAGTTCTGAGCTCGGGTTGGGTTGGGAAAAATGGCCGACTATGTCAAATATCTTACTGCCAGAGTCAACTGTAGTTTTTTGGATTGGATTCAAATTTTCAAAACATAGAATTCCTTCGAAGCAATCTTCTAGTCCAAGTTTTTTTAGAGTTTTCTCGGCGTGGATCTTGTCAGCATTTGTGAAGATCTGATAATAGAACAAAAATGAGAGGTTGTGGATGGGTAAAAGTAAACCTTCTGCTGACTGATCTGTTTGTTTGAAATACTTACAACTTTGCGCATAGGCAGGCTCAGGAGAATACTTCTTAAGACCAGGTCTGGTTTCAAATTGTCGTAAGGCAATCGTCCATGGACAAAGCTGCAAACAAATATAGAGATCAGATTACTAGCTGGGACTTGATCATAAAATTCTATATGAGCTCTATACAAACATAAAATAAATACAAGATTGACGATCTCACTCACTTATGGTATTCGTCGTAGTCAAAGTCATATCCAATAGCCTGCAGACGGGCAAAACCTCAAGTTACTCGGCTTGAAAAAGAAGAACAAACACAAACAGAAATACAAATTCCTAACAGCTGATCAAGTGGAAAACATACCCTAAGGCCAGCCATTGTCGTCCCGTAATTCTTATACAACAAATCGCAGTAGTCTGGAATTTTAGTCTTTTCAATCCCAAGCCTTTCAGCCATATAATCTAAAAAAGCAAACCATGATGAAACTTGTGTTAGAATATTTACAGATACACCCGCAGACGAGCATTTTAAAAGAATAAATGCAGAACTTACCTTGAATGTTGATCAAGACGGCCTTTGACAAACCAGAACTAAGTGGATACAGAGTGTCATCGAGGTCTGAAAAGGGAACACATGATGTGTCAGTATGAATGTATCAACGATAGAAAATTTGTCCGCTACAAATTTGCTTACCGAATACAAGGCAGTCATACTTTAGCCTCATTGCTGGTCCATATAAGTTCTCATATTCCATTTTGATAGCAAAAATCTGAAACACATAACTTATGTATTAGAACACACCAGGTGGGTTCTTTTTCGCTTTTTTTCTTCGAGTATTCCAAAATTTTGTCATATGAAAATCCACGAACCGAAGTTAAAACATAACTTAATAGCATTAAAGATTAGAGGTACCCAAAAAAAATCATTCGTTTTGAGATACAAAGTTTGATGAACCGAAAGTAAAGGAAAATGCAGGAACAGAACAAACCAGATGACGATCGCAACAGTTGCTGTGCAAGATTGCTCAGTATCACAAGAAGCTTCAGGAGGGAAGGCAAGAGAAGAGGGGAGGGGGATTGGGAAGGAGGACTGATTGCCTTTAAATAAGCAAAGCATTTTCCTATAAAAAAATATTTCCTCTTTTTTTTAAAGAAATCAATAAATATTGAACTAAATATTTAGGAAACTTGGAGGGAGGATGTTGAAAAGAAAGACGGAGATCCGCCAAGGCGGAACGACACAAAATGTTCTTCTTTTTTTCCCGCAGAGCGAAGAGGGGACTCATGGTGTTTGGACTATTTTAGGACAAAGTATGGTAGCTTTAGGCGAAATGGGGCACTACTAGATCGGTTTTTTTGATATTAATTTAATTTTTATTCAGTTCAGTTCAGTAGATAAACATTCACTATTTTTAAAATTATTTTAAAAGTGTAATAAGACTTGAAACTATGAG
>JAWWMW010000963.1:4091-15566 GCA_035048345.1 Echeveria elegans
TTTTTGATAATTCTTTTGATTTTTTAAAGTTAATTAAAGAGAAACGGGTGGCTTTTACTAAAAAAAATATTTTTATGTGTGGTTTTGGCTAATATTGTATTTTAAGGGTGGCGAATTCAAAAACCCGTATTTTACGGGTGGTTTTTGCTGATAAACCCTTTAAAAAATTTCTCTTCCATTTTCTTCTCTGTATTTTCCTACAACCAAATGGAGGGTAAGTGATTTGGAGGCAATGTTGATTGTAATGGGCTAATTAACAAACGACCAGCAGAGTCATATAACTAAATTTTTCAGTGTGAATGTTTTACTTCTTTTTTAGAAATTCATTTATGAAGTTTACATCCGATGCAGAATTGCATTGACCAATCTGTACCTGTCCGTGTGATAAGGGGCCATGTGTCTCATGAAGGCTCTGTGAGAAAAGTATACACATATGATGGTTTATATGAGGTAATAAGTTGAATGCCATGGCTAGTTATTATTTGCAGTCACTTCAGCAATTTCGGTTCATATTTGGATTTAGGTTGTAAAATATTGGCGCGAGGAAGGCATTTCGCGCTTCTATGTTTATAAATTTGGGCTGAGAAGGCTTGGAGGGCAACCGACATTAACAACTAAACAAGTAAGTTAATATAAGTGTGTTCATTTATGGATGATATCTCGCTTTCGTCACACTTGCAGTGAATTAAAGCGTAGACTGTGTTTGGTTGGTCATTTTAAATGGAGTAAGGGAATGTGGAATTTTGCTGTTTCAAGCAATTGAAATGTTTAGTATATTGATTTCAAGAGTCAGATCAGGAATGAACTTTCAAAAAAAATTCCCCTCAGATCCCATTGCTGCCCGATTTTACCTTTTTTTTATAAACTTTGCAAGTCCCATATCGAAAAGTAACTGAAAGTGTCTACTTATATTTTGTTATAGACAGTTTATGAATTTACAAAACCCTTTACAGGTTCGCTTTGCTTTTGGCGTAAAACAGAAGCTCTTATCGAATGTAACCGGGTAAACATTTTCCAATTTCTTAGAAGACCTGAAGAAAATTTCTTTTGACTCTTGCTGATAAGTTAGAAGTATTTCCTGCTAAAGATTGATATGCGCGGACATCAGCCAGGGGGAGGAAAAAATTCCAATTCGAGCTATAAATGTTGTTGATGGTTCACCTTTTGATACAACAGGCAAGCATGTATGTCTCGGTTGTTTTAAAATTTACTATTATTTTATAAATGCTAACAAAATTTTCAACTGTTCCAGTGTTTAATTATCGCAAGTCCATGCGAATCTCTGACACTGTCCAGATACCTGCATGCACAAGTGGGTGTCACTGTGAAGGAGCTTGTACCGACTCTGATGTATGTGCATGTGCTACGCGTAATGAATCAGATTTTCCGTATGTCGTTTGTACCTCGGGTAATGGCAAGTGCCCCCGCTACAGGTACAAACTAATTACTTTTGTGTTGAATTTGGATATTGACAAGTGCTGTTGATGCCGCTAGTAAATTGGAGATTTGGAGTTGATATGTTGTGTCATAGCTGACTGGCTGTGATTTCTTGGAATGAAATCAACATTCTAGATTAGTGTTCATTTACATTTATGAAGCTGAGAAGGTTCCCAACTATGCTTGCTGATGGATTACTACCTGCTTCATACACATGATCTGAGCTTTAAGCATTTGTTTTTTTCGTCAGACTTATAGAAGCCAAAGATGTTGTATTTGAATGTGGCCCCAGTTGTGGATGTGGTCCTGATTGCGTCAACAGAGCGTCTCAGAGAGGGATCGAGTACAGACTTGAGGTAATAATGTCTGTTATTTATTACAAACTTTGAAGGCTTCCATCTTATTTGCTGATGTTGTTTGTATGGCTATGAAAAAGGTTTTTCGCACTTGGAAGAAAGGGTGGGCTGTTAGATCTTTGGATTACATACCTTCCGGAGCGCCAGTTTGTGAATATATTGGAGTTCTGAAGAAAACAGATGAGTTGGACTCTGCTCAGAACAATGATTATATTTTTGATATCGACTGTGTACAAACAATGGAAGGGCGCGAGGGAAGGGAGGTAATGAGTCTTAAAACCTCTATCTAGTGATCACTAGCGTTTACTCTGTAGACAGTAGGATTCAAGTTAATTACCACTTCATTAACAGTTTACCTAGAAAACCTTCACATTTTCATGTACTGTGCACAGAAACGATACTGCAGTGTGCCCAACAGCATTCTTGACATCAATGACCATACGTCTGAATCTCCAGAGTATTGCGTTGATGCTGGTTCCAGTGGTAATGTTGCCAGGTTTATAAACCATAGTTGTGAACCAAATTTGTTTGTGCAATGCGTACTGAGCTCACACAGTGACCCAAGGCTCGCTCGTATTGTGCTGGTTGCCTCAGATAACATCTCTCCCTTGCAGGTTAGTTTTTATCGTGGTCATATGACATTGTTTAGCCTTCTGAAAGCAGTGGCTGGCTTTCACATTTTTACTTACACTGTACTAACAATCAGTCTTCTTTGCACGACAGGAGCTGACATATGACTACAATTACGGTCTCGACAGTGTAGTAGACGCTGATGGGAAACCAAAGCAACAAGAATGCCACTGCGGTGCAGCTGTATGCAGGAAACGTTTGTATTGAAGCTCCCCCCATCGCGATCATCATCACGTAATATCCCGAACCCGGCAATCTGATCCATTTTGACTAAGAAGCTACAAGACAGTAGACACTAGTCTCTCCTTTTGTCCTTCAACAGTCAGCATTGGTCAACGATTTCAGGTTTGTCATTTTTAGGATTATGGTGAAGGTTGGTAAATCGGTTTAATTAATGAACAAACTAATACTAATCCTGCTCTAATTATAATCATTTCAACGCTAATCATTCCGTCTAAGATAAAACGTCTACTTCAAGCAAGCCATCACAAACATCCACTTCAACTTCCACTAAATCCACAGCTCTCACAAGCTTCCTAAAATCGACGACTTGATTGATGTCCTGTGCTTGACCTTCGTCTATGGCAATCCTCAAGCTTCTCCTTTTCCTAACCTCAACTCTCGCCCTGCTACTCCCCGCTAATTCCATCTTCATCAAATACAACACCAACGCGACTATCGTCGACGGCAAGCTTAACGTCCACTTGGTCCCTCACTCACATGACGACGTCGGCTGGTTGAAGACGGTCGATCAGTACTACGTCGGAGCTAACAACACCATCAGAGTATTAAATTATCAATTTCATTTCCTTTGATTAAACCTAGTTAATTGAAATTACAAGGTGTCTATGTAAGTGGTGATGGAGTTTTGATTTCGGTACAGGGAGCGTGTGTGCAGAATGTGTTGGATTCCGTAATATCGGCGTTGCTGGAAGATGAGAATAGGAAGTTTATTTATGTTGAGATTGTGAGTTAATTTGTGTGTATTTTTTTTGTTCTGCTGCTTCATTGCATGTGGTGAAAACTATTGGTCATGGGTTAGGGTTACCTTATTTGGGATTTTTGTTATTCGTTTTTATTGGTTAGGCGTTCTTTCTGAGATGGTGGAGACAGCAAAGTGGTGTTTATCAGGCTAAAGTGAAGGAACTAGTCAAGTCCGGCCAACTTGAGTTCATGTAAGTATGTGTTGTATTGTGCGTTTGTCAATATATGTGAGTGAGTGTTATTATGGTGATTCGAGCCTTTGACTATTCAGTCCGGTTTCATGTTTGGATGATAATATGTTTAATTTCTGTGTACTTACAGAATTTGGTGAGTACAACGGTTTTGATTTTTGAGAAGTAACTTTGGGATGTTGTTGGGGTTTCAGAAACGGAGGTATGTGTATGCATGACGAGGCTACCACCCACTACATTGACTTAATTGATCAGACAACATTGGGGCATCAGTTCATAAAGGAAAATTTTGACAAGACACCTAGGATTGGTTGGCAGATTGATCCATTTGGGCACTCTGCTGTTCAAGCCTACTTGCTCGGTGCTGAGGTTTTTTTTACTAAGATTGCAGCCCTTCTTTTTTTTTTTGAACTTTTGTTATTTAAAGTTTAATCTTGACCTCACAACATGCAATTCATGCTCTACTTTTGGTCACATTCAAAATTTGAGTTAAAGAGCTTAAACTATTTGTATTATTCCGCAGCTGGGATTCGATGCTCTATTTTTTGCTCGCATTGATTACCAAGATAGGGCTAAGAGAAAAGATGAGAAGAGTCTTGAAGTTATTTGGAGAGGTTCCAAGTCACTTGGTGCTTCTTCACAGGTTCTAAATGCACGTTTTTTATTTAGAAGTGTGGATCTCATATTGGTCTTTTTCTCTTTATGTTTCTGTGTGAAATGTTGCATTTATAAAAGTCTTTATGCTTGTGATTCCGTTCCGAGAACCTTTCGGTCAAACCTTTGAAAATTCCCATGTAGATATTCACTGGCATATTCCCAAGGCATTATGATCCACCCGATGGATTCACGTTTGAAATTAATGATGTATCACCTCCGATTCAGGTAGTCATGTCATTTATAATTTCCTGCATATGGCCGTCATAGGTGAAGTTTTTATAATTTTGAAACTCTCAGAGTCATTTTCTTTGCTTGAAGGATGACGTTCTGTTGTTCGACTACAATGTTCAAGAAAGAGTGAATGATTTTGTAGCTGCTGCAGTAGAGCAGGTAATATCATTAAGGCTAATAATTGTTTGTTTGTCTTAATTAGTTACTGTATGGTATAATGAACCTGCTGGTCAAATATTTTTCTGTTGTTGATTGCATATGTGCGGATCACTTTTCACTATGGATCAGATTAATCCCATCGTTGTGTAGGCTAATGTAACAAGGACAAATCACCTTATGTGGAATATGGGAACTGACTTCCGTTATCAGTATGGAAATTCGTGGTTCAGGCAGATGGACAAGCTGATCCATTATGTAAACAAGGTGACTTTAGCTGTACTTGCAGCAACATTACTTCAGTAAATTATGAATTGTAGGTGCACTTAAGAACGAAGTGGTCAGATTGCCCTTCATTTGTGTGGTACTTGGAATACATTAATTAAACCATATAGTTTATTTTTGAGTGTGATTCCAGGATGGTCGTGTAAATGCACTCTACTCAACACCATCCTTCTATGCTGATGCAAAACATAAAGCAAACGAGTCTTGGCCTCTCAAAACAGATGATTTCTTTCCGTGAGGACCTTTGTTTCTTTTTATTGCGTGCTTATCTTTCAGCGCATTGTAATACTGATGGAATTGTACAGGTATGCGGATCATCCAAATGCATATTGGACAGGTTACTTCACTAGTAGGCCAGCATTGAAGGGATATGTAAGGTCAATGAGTAGTTATTATCTGGTAAGTTTATTGATTAAGTCTGTTCATTTACATTCAGGTAAGCCTCCTGTGTAATATATTTTGATGATCAGGCTGCAAGACAACTGGAGTTTTTTAAAGGTAGGAATAATTCAGGGCCAAACACTGATAAACTTGCTGATGCATTGGCAATAGCTCAACATCATGATGCAGTTAGCGGTACGGAAAGGCAGCATGTTGCTGCTGATTATGTTAAGCGTTTGTTTATGGGCTATCTGGAGGTGCGTGGTTGTTTATTACCACAAACCATAAGTGTCGTAAAACGCTCTCATAACTTGGTTTAGAGAGTCATGATTTCTGTACCGATTCTTTTCAGGCAGAGCAATTAGTCTCTTTGTCACTTGGCTACTTGGCAACTGCTGAACCTGTTTCTGAACATGATAACGCGGCTACAAATTTTCAGCAGGTTGACCTATGGATTATTAATGCAAGAAAATATTGAAAGTTGTCTCCTTTTATATTCTTTGATCCAAGAATTCTGTGTGTCCGAATACAGTTCCTGCAAGCTTTTAGTCACAAATCGACATGATATATACTGGAAACTGAGGCCTAGTAAGAGAAGAACTATTCTATTAATAGCCCCGCTTTGCTATGTTATGTGGAATTGTGGATCTAATTAGTGTGCATATGACATGATTTCCAGCTTTCTTTTAAGAGCTAAATTATATTGGTGATATAATTTGACATGATGTCTTTTTTTTTTTTCAGTGTCAGCTTCTGAATATTACTTACTGCCCTCCATTAGAAGCTGCAATATCTAACGGGAAAAGTCTGGTAAGAAAAACATATGTAGTGTTATCGCTGCTAACTTGGTACACACACAAAAATGGTATTTAAGTTATTATTTTTTGAACTGTGTTCAGGTTATTGTATTGTACAACTCTCTTGGCTGGAAGCGAGAGGAAATAGTTAGAATACCTGTAAGTTTTAAGATCGTTTTCTCGGTTTCTATGATAACTGCCTGATAGACAAAAGGCACTTATGCCCCAACTGAACAATTTATATGATTTGTCTAAATCATATCGTCACTGCAGATTTTTTTTCGTTTCCTGTACGAAAGATGATTTTTCATTTTGGATTGTTTTTCTTCTCTTTCCTTTTATCGTTGAATTTCTTCACCCCTTTCAGTACTGTATCCCTTTTTGATGCTTTTTTGTTTTCGGTTGAGACTTTTTTTTTGGTTTGAAACTAGTGCTGTGTACTGATATTATTTTTATAAGCAATTGATGTTCTCAGTGTGAGAATATCAGGATAATGAAGGTAATCCCATCTTTAACAGGTACCCAGTATGAAGGTTATTGTTCAGGATTCAGGAGGGGGCAATATTGAGTCTCAAATTTTACCTATATCAAACAGGACAATGAAGATCCGCAACTTCTATGCGAAGGCGTACGTAAATAAGTTTCCGAGAGATACCCTCAAATTTTGGCTCGCATTTCCTGTAATTGTGCCACCTCTCGGTTTCAGCACCTACTTTGTATCGCTTGCAGAGCTGACAGGTTATATAGTAATTTTGTTTTGTACAACCGTAAAAGATTCATGTGATGTCATCAATACTTAGCAGCTGACTGTTGTCAACCTAGGACCCCGTTCAACTGTCTCAAGAATTTACACATCAAAGGTAATTCCTGAGCATAACATTTTTGTTGGGTCCGGGAATCTAAATTTGCAGTTCACGTCACCTGACCGGAGTATTTCAAAGTACGTAAACTCTAGAAGCGCGGTATGATGTTTATGACACCACAGTTTAAATGCATGTGAGTTGGTTTCCGATCATTGTCAGATTTGCTTAGTATTTTTCTCGTTTTCACTCATTGCTACAGATTATGGCTTTTGTTGACCAATCATATGGCTACTACTCCGGAAATGATGGAACTGATAAAGATCCACAGGCAAGTTTTGTTCTACTGCCCAACTTACCAGCATGTCTCTGATGTTTCACAACGCATGTCTCTCTTATATAGAAATATTTATTTTAGTATATCAATTAATTTCTATTAATATACATCTGTCAACTGATTATACCATAGGCGTCCGGAGCTTATGTCTTCCGTCCTAATGGAACAATTATAATAAAACCCGATGACGAGGTAAACCTTTTACCTATCAAGCCTTCAGATTATCTTCATTCTTTTTTTTAATGTATGCTTACCGTTTGCTAAATTTTTGTTACATTTGCTTCAGGTCCCGATCACTGTTATCAAGGGTCCAGTTTTGGATGAATATCATCAACAAGTTAATCCATGGATATCCCAGGTATATAATCTAACAATATGCTAAATTTTGACATGGAGGGCCATCTAAAATTCAGATACAGACTTTTAGCATAAATTTAGGTCCTACGAGGTCACAATGAATGCATTGCAAAGTTATCTTCACGGCAGATATCAAAAGAAGCCCATCAGTCCAATTCCAGTTGCAGATTACATGCTTCACTTTTATATCCATTCCTGTGCAATCATTTGTTTTCACAATAATCTGCAGATTACTAGGGTGTTTGGAGAAAAGGAGTATGCAGAAATTGAGTTCACTGTAAGTCAGTTTTTTAACCCCTCAACGTTGATTATCCATTGAGAATTCAGCTATATTAGTCATTAACTTGTTGCGGATTTGAAATGTGATTTAGATTGGGCCTATACCAATAGATGATGGTATTGGGAAAGAGATCACAACCCAGATTAAAACTAATATGAAAACCAACAGAACATTTTACACAGATTCCAATGGGCGTGACTTCATTAAAAGGGTAAGCGCGTTGTTTATTCTAGCTCGTGAATTTGCTGATGAAAATCATTAATACCCTGTGGTTTTCATAATATTTTGTGAACAACTGTTGTCATAGATCCGAGATTTTAGAGGAGACTGGGAATTGCAAGCAAATCAACCAATTGCTGGGAATTACTATCCTGTATGTCCGCACCTAAACAATGTTCATGTTTGTTGATGTGTACTGTGGGCTTGGCAAAAAAGGGACTTGTACAATTGGAGTATAGAATATGATGATTTGAGTTGTGTTTGTTTTATTCAGTCATAGAGATACGGGTTTTAGAGTGCTTAAGCATTAAACCATTATACTCTTGATATCAAAATGAAAGCTGTCGTATCTTCTTCAATATGTATTCCTGACACTTAGATGACAACATGAGTCTTTCCATCCATATGTTATCTTGTATGTTATTTTATTATTATTAATTTATACCACATACAGGTCAATCTTGGAATATACATAAATGATGACGAGACGGAACTGTCATTGCTGGTGGATCGTGCAGTTGGAGGTACTAGCTTGGTGGATGGTCAAATAGAGCTCATGCTACACAGGTTCTTCTCTGTTCTAGTTCATAGCGAGTAAAATTTGTGCACGGACAAGTTTAAAGAAGTTATAGAATGTCACATATCAAATCCACCTTGTTTAGGAGATTGATTCATGATGATGTTAGAGGGGTCGGTGAGGTACTAAACGAAACCGTCTGTGTCTCTGATAAATGTGAGGGGTTAACTGTAAGTATTAGTAAAAAACTATCCATATTTTCTGGTTGATTGCCATTCTTTTATGCAACATGGGCTCACTTGAACTGTTTTATTCTGAGAGGCATGCATTTTTCATTTTCCAGGTCCAGGGAAAATTTTATCTCAGAATTGATCCTCTTGGAGAGGGTGCAAGGTGGCGCCGTATATTTGGCCAAGAGATTTACAGCCCACTTCTTCTAGCTTTTTCCGAACAGGTGTGTCCGTATGAGTAACTTTTGCATAGATATAAGTGGAGTAAGCTGTCCTTATTGATCAGTTTTATTCCTCCAGGACAAAAATAATTGGATGAACTCCCACACCCATTCCTTTTCAGGACTTGATCCTTCCTACAGTTTACCGAAGAATGTTGCACTGATAACACTACAGGTAGTCTTTTTATTGCTGTATAAAACACAATAATGCCTACTCTTTACAGAATGGGTTGGGCTCTATCTATGGACTTGCATTTGTATTTAAATGCTACTATGACCCTTACAGGAGCTTGAGAATGGAAAGGTGCTCCTCCGGCTGGCTCATATGTTTGAGGTATCGCTTCTTGAGTGTCTGTTCATTCATTCTAGTGCTGGTGGTTTAGTATGGGAAAGGATAAAAAGTAGGTTTTTCAGAATTAAAATATACGAGGCTCTCGTCAAGGCAGGAGCAGGACACAAAACTAATCTTACCCTAATGTTTTCCTAACATGCGAGTTGCATAGGATTCATATTCTTTTTTTTCCTTGATCTTAAGGTCGATGAGGACAAAGACTACTCTACAATGTCTACTGTGGAGCTGAGGAAATTGTTTCCTAAAAAGAAGGTTATCTCCTATACCTCCTCAATTACCATGTTTGACCGCCCTCACTGACTTGGTCCTTTGCGTTATTATTTTTCAGCTAAGCAAAGTGACTGAAACAGGATTGTCCGCCAATCAAGAAAGATCAACCATGGAGAAAAATAAACTTGTGTGGAAAGTTGAAAATCCTCCTACTGAAGACCCCAAAGCTGTTCGCGGTGGCCCTATCGACCCCATCAAACTCGTGGTTGAACTCTACCCTATGGAAATCCGTACATTCTTGATCGATTTTGATCCCATCTTTCTCTTCAGCCCCGAGAAGGTCATGTAAAAATGTAAACTTCACCTCAGACAAGCCTGCTGTTTTGAATGTAATAAAAGGCGATCACGGACGCACTTGACTTTTCAGACTGGATCACTTGCCATTCTTGCATTTCAAAAGCACAGACCACTTGCCGTTGATCTGGTCAAGTGAACCGTCTCCAAACATCATCTCTCCAGTGACATTCTCATCCATCAACTTCCATGAAGCTCCTCACCCCGATCATATGATTAACCGTACCATTTTTTGTATAGAAAGTGCTTGTTTGGCTGTATTAGGGTTTATATTCCCCTATATCTGTTTCCTCATCCTTCTTGTGATCATTCAGGGCAACAGCAGGCGGCGTAAAATCAACAAACGTTTGACTTCAACCATGAGCAGATTTAATAAATTCTAGAACATGGTCCGACAGGATGGTTTTTGAGTTTGGTTTCATCTTCGGATTATCATACTCTGAAAATTTGATGTACTTGGTACTTACTACTTACCATTCCCTTCTGTAGTACTCTGTAGAACGTATTTGAATATTGGCATCATTGACCCTTGAGCCTGTTCAGCTCCAGTGCCTGTGTAGTATGTAGTTGCGTGAGTTATGAAAATGCCATAAGAGTTTTTCTATGCAAAATAGCCTAATTGATTATCTGAACCAGCTGGCCCCGAAAGAACAGGCACTCTTAAAGACTCGAACTACCCAACATGGAAACATCAGGATAATTTCTATTACTGCAATGACAAATCTATCTGGGTCTGGATCTAGCGTACCAAAATGAAAATACGATTCAAAAAATATCATTCTCTGTAAGGCAGTCATGATAAGAAACCCTGGGAAAAATGATTCCCATTGTAACTAGTCCTCATAGTACAAAAACAAGATGTCAACATTTTAGCGCCCCTTCTTGTTTCCTTTTGAATTGCTGGACTTGGATGGTGAATTGATGAGCAGAACAAACAAAGCAACCAGGCTTACTGCAGCTACTTTTGACCCATAGTTATCCAACAACCTCTGTAAATTGCAATATCAATGATTGTGTAAGAGGCTAATATTCCACGAGGCCATTCTTTTTATAAAGTCTAACAAATAATTCAAATGTTTCAGTTGAAATGTGGTTGATGTGATAAAGAACTAATAGCTGGGTAGTTAAATACCATTGCCTGTGGAGTAGATGCATCCGTCAGATTAAAATTAGGTCCAAAACAGAAACATAGTCAGTCAGCGAAACAAAAAAATGCAACATACTTATGTAACAATTTAAACTCAAATCAGCCATTTTACCACTTTAAGTTTGTCTTCAGAAAGTTTGTCAGCAAGGATGTCCAAAGGCTGTAGCGGGGTAGAATATGCTTCCTGAAAGACAACAAAAAGAAGAATGTCACGAAAAAAGCTGTTTCAAGATTCAGATTACATTATCATAGTAACCAACAAGCATCAGACCTGTAGCACAGATCCAGTGGGGATGCGGAATTTAACAACAGCCGGAGCACCATGAAACAATCCTTTCTCATTGGC